>JAUYWH010000014.1:2051871-2076573 GCA_034779795.1 Ctenopoma multispine
ACTCTTCAAACCTGCAGATTCCTGCTTCTTTGGTTTCAGTAAAGAAGTGATGAACAAGTTCCACCAAGCTGAACTTTTTCTCTTTCAGCACATTCAGCTCTCTGAAAGCCAATGGAAATGTGAAGTGTATGTCCTGGTTGGCTTTGTCTTCAGCCCAGTCCAGAGTCCACTTCTGTGTTAAGATCGTTTTCCCGATGCCAGCCACTCCCTTCGTCAAAAGCATTCGTACCGGTTGATCCCTTTCTGTTGTGTATTTGAAGATGTCTTGACACCTGATCGTTGGTTCTGGTCTTTCTATGTTCCTGGAGGCTGCTTCAATCTGCCTGACCTCATGTTCATCATTAACCCCTGATGGCCCCCCCTTTGTGACATAGAGCTCTGTGTAGATCTGATTTAGAAGAGTTGGGTTTCCTGCTTTAGCAATTCCCTCAAACAAACACTGGAATTTTTCCTTCAGATTAGATCTGACTTTGCGCTGGCAAATGGGTGCAGCGACCCCTGTTTGAGCAAACAAAAAAAGCCATCAGTGAGCAGACGGTAAACTCTACAGATGGGTCGTGTAAAGCTGAGAGTTTCTTACTTTTCTTCAGACTGTCAGCCAGCTCCCCGTGCTTCATCCGCTGCAGAAAAAGGACTGTGATCTTCAGAAATGCCTCAGAGCTGCTCCTCCTCTGCTCTTTCTCCTCATCATTCATGACTTTTTCATCCTCCCCCAGCCCCTCAATAGATTCTGCATCTTGTGTCAGAACCGTGTGGAACATCTTCAGCTGGCTCTTTACAAAACTGACAATGTTCTCTTCAAGCAGCTGAAATGCACCAATTAATTCAATATTAACATTACAAACTAAACTAAATAATTATTATTATTATTATTAAAAGAGGGAAAAGAAGAAGAGGAAGCAGTTTCAGATTTACAGACCTTAAATATAGGATCCACACCCTGGTAATCCAAAAGAGCAGGTAGATCACTGGAACCGTCACTGCAGAGGAGACCAGATATATTAGCTCCGTCATGGTTCAGCCCTCAGACCCTCAGACCTGGTCTAATCTGTTCATTTCCACTTTTATTTTGATACTGTTATGATTCCAATTTTATTTGAGGTCCCCTGCTCTTATTTTGAAATCTTTTCATTCTCCACCCTCAGTAGTTTTACACACTGTTGCACACTCCCGGTCAGCCTTTGTACCCTTGTTCTGATCACTGGGCCCATTTAGTGATCATGTAAACAGCATAATCTGACAAATGAAAAACTGAATGTCTCATACCTGAGCGAGTTTTTCCTGTTATCACAGGATGCTTGAGCGGCAGAATGGCGTCCGTCCTGAAAGGCCAACGGTTGATTCTTTGACTGATCACTGCTCATGGACACACAGCTGGGTCCAGGAGAGACTCCTCTTCTCAGCTTTTTCCTGAAGCAAACACAGGAATTCATCATGAAGGCACAGCCTGCCCAACCAACCACCGCTCTATTACATTGTGCAAAAATATTGGAACGCTGCTCTGCATAAATGTCCAATCCTCAACGTGATAAAAAAACATCTCCAGACATGTTACACTTAAAACATGAATCCAGTAACAAATTTGATGTTTACTTACTCCTTTTTAGGACAGGAGAGTCTTTTTCCAATACTGACGGTGTGGCGGCGTTTTAGACTTTTCACAGACACAATGCTGAGTCCAGGAGGACCTGGTCTTTCCACGGGGACTCTAGAAGAAAAGAGGAACACCAGCATTGTAGAAAAATAACTGGTTAGCCCTTTAGTCACACCAGCTGCTGAAAAAGAGTGAATAAATGATGGAAGCACACCAGCATGTTTCAAAGTCACAGGCATTTCTTACGTTTGATCTACAGATAGATGTGCATCTTTGAATAACAGATCACTGCTGATGGACACGGAGCTGAGTACAGGAGAGACTCCTCTTCTCACAGGACACAGGGATTCATCATGAGTATCGTGTGGTGTATTGTCCTCATCCGAGTCCTCCTCTGTGTCCAGCCTACAGAAACATTACTCATTATTTTACACAAGCGCACGTCACACTTTTCAGATTTTTATTTGTAAAGAATCAGATCAGTTCTGAATCCTCACCTTTGATCAACACAACGTCGATCTGTTAACCAGTCACTGCACACGGGCGAATAGCTGGATACAGGTGAGGCTGGTCTTTTCAGACGTTTCCTGGATGGTGAATATGATAGTTCATCGCACACACACTGTTTTTATAATCACAGGCATTCCTCACACAGGGAAACGTGGCCATCTTTGGACTAGAAAAGGCCGTTTCAGAAGAATTTACATGGGAGAGCTGGTCACCAATCTCTTAAAAGCTGCCAACTGATGACAAATTATTGCACATTTTTATCCAAGAGTAGACCAAAATGGGAAAGGCTGAAAAAACTGTGCAGAGAGCAACAGATGGCAGAAAAAAAGAAGGAGAAACCATTGATCACACAGCAGCCACTTAACTTATAACATAACATATATAATATAAAACAGTCTCTCCACCACCTGACTTCACATTTATCACTGATAAGTATGAACACATATTTAACAATAAATATAATTCCCACCTTTGTCCATCTTCAAATGCTACGGGTTGATCCTTTGACCGATCACTGCTGATGGACGCACAGCTGGGTGCAGGAGAGACTCCTCTACTCACAGGACACCGGAATTCACTGAGTTGAAGGCTGAATGAAAGACAAGATTAGAAGCAAGCGGCTGTTGCTCAACAAAAACGATTAGTGATGAAATTAGTTATGAAAAAAATCATTTGTGGAAGTTTTACTGGATGCTCCACTGAATTATTTATGATCTTTTCATGAGAGAATATGAGACGTTTGACTCACATGGTGTCTGAAAGTTGGTCCAAATCGTGTGGTGTAAAGTCCTCATCTGAGTCCAGCCTACAGCAAGTGAGCAAGTACTGTTATGACACGAGTGAAAGGAGCACCGCTAAAACCATTACGACTCTTCAGGGAGGATTTGTTCTTTAACATTTCACTAAAAAAGTACCAACAGAGAGACTTACTTTGTGTTAGAAGAGTGTTGTGGTTCCATGCTGAGTGACTCTCTGCTGCTGCTCTGTGCTGCACAGGAACACAACATAAATGCTGCTGTCACTTTGACTGGTACACAAGATCCATCTTGATATATTGTGAGTCAGAGTCTTGCTGCCCTCCTACGCAGTGTGGTTTTAAAAAGGATGTCTGTGTGAAGCCATCTACTTCCTCTGACTCCCCACACACACTCAGTGCAAACTGTTGCATAAATGTATGTAATGTAAAGAGCAGCCAGTTAGTTAGGTGGCACTTCTTCATTTCTAATTATTAATCCGTCTCATTCAGTCCACTCCAACAGCGTTGGAAAGACACGTTCAAGTGTTTTTTTGAGTTTGTATGATTATGAATGTAGGTGATGTGACACACAAGGTCTCTGCTCGTCTTCCAGCTTCCTCTGAACTACCCACTGCTGCTGGTCACCTGAATCAGGGGTGTTCAGTCAGTCAGATGCTTTGTCTCTCTCCACTTAAACCCTCATCTCAGGACTGAACACACACACACACCAACAAGGTGGTTTCCTTCTCCGGGGACATCACGAGTCCGGAGCAGAGAAGCAGATGTGAAACTTGACATGTTGACTACAACACACATAGTTTTATCTTGATTGAATAGAAAGTAAAGCAGAGTTAAGTTAAAACGTGAGTGAAGGAGAGACCAGGCCTGAGTCCAAACGTTAGGCCGGAACCGAACTGGTTCTACACAGAACTGTGAGGTTCCACAGTGACACACAGCAGCTGCTCTCTGACATACGCTTCAACCTGCTGCATGTTTGTAACCAACACACTGCTGGAGGCAGAAACACACAGTTACTGCTACGCTGCTTAAGAAAAATAATGATTTCAACGTTTATTTCCAGCCTTTCTATTCTCATTACTCTGGCAGACAACGTATAAACTGTGGGGGTACAGTACCTTTAAAGTGAGAGAAGCAGCTGCAGCAGACGGAGCTTCACACAGCAGCAGAAGAGATCAAGGAAGTGACAGGAACCACAACATGTGATCATTTCCTCACCAGTCATTACGGTAAAAACACATATAGAGGAGATAGCTTGATCCATCTCTCTTAACTTTGTCATGAGAGAAACACACATAACTAAAGATGGGAATTATTAAATTAAATTTATTACAGCTTTCACAGATTTAAATCAACTGATTATATTTTAGAGGTGAAAGTCACTGAGCTCATGTCCTGTATCCCAGCCTCCTCCTATAAACAGCTGGAGGTAATTTCATGATGTGTGGCACAGATGTGCTGCAGCTTTACTGTTTGATGGAAACCTCCGGTCCAGTGACTGAAATACACCTGCAAGCAAGTCAACTAAAAAGAACCACATTATTGAACACAATGGTGCCGCGCCCCCTGATCATGCTGATTGATTTGTCCCTTCGTGCAGGATTCTCTCCTCCAAATGACACAAGTCACACCGCAAACGTACAAACACTTGATTTTATTCTGAACAGAATAATCCAACAGAGGTTGTAGTATAATGTAGTATAATGTAGTATTGTCAGCACAGTAAATGAAGCGGTGGGATAAAAAGGACGAGTGGCCATACAGTGCAGGTAGAAACACTGGCTGAGTAATGACTTGGTGATTTAACATGTAGTGACATGAAGCGGCTGCACAGTAAATCTGATTTTACTAGAACAAACCATTTATCTCACATTGGTCTGAAGCTGCACTTTAATTATAATATTAAATTTAGGAAAGAAAAAAAAAGAAACATCATTAAACTCCAGAAATAAAGACGTACAGTGATTGTGAGTGACATGTTGGCAGTGTTGCTGTGATGACAGTCACATTTTAGTCTTCTCATAAAAAAACAAAACACAATTACTGCTTTAAATGTTCACATATGAGCTAAAGTTGAAATAAAAAAGGGATTTTATAGAAACAAAAAGCTGCGCAGCCTCACAGACAACAGAAGAGCAGTGACACACAGAGACGACGTGCTGGATAATGACGTCTTTGTCACAGTCGCCCTCTCGGCCGTCTCCGTCTGTTCTGAAGCCTCACGCCAAACAACAGTTAGTGATTTCAATTCAAGGGGGGGGAACAGCATATAAAAATAAACTTTATCACAAAGTGGAAGTGGAGATGGGGGGGGGGTCACAAAGGTCAGACCAACAAACACACGTTTTAGTAACGGACCATTGATCCTGTGCTCCAATAAACCACTTTGAGTCTTTTCCTCGGGTAGAAGAAACGGACAGACGTTCACTAATACAAATTACTGTGACGTCAGTGACACTTGTCACAATGTCGTTGGCACAAAATCTAGGTTCAAACTTTAAATGTCTACGAGTTTAAATGTGACTTTGAGACACATCTCCACTGTCTGTCTCACTGTTCAGCAACATCCAACACTGATCTGTGATTTCCAGCGTCCTCAGAGACTCTTTGAACCACCTGGATGAAAAAAATCCTCCAAAAGCCAAACTAGTTTCAACCGACGAGGATTAGCACCAGCGTGAAAAGATTATTTGAGTTCTGACTGATTCCTGGAGACTGGTTTAAAAAGCTGCTGAAGCATGAAGCAGAAAATATATTTTAAACCAGATGACGTCGAGAGGAACAGAGGATTCTGGAAATACCACAAACAGCTGTTAACGTTTAAGTCAGAGGTACAACTGAAGTCAGAAGTCGTACTGTAGGAAACGTCGAATGGGCCAAATCTATTTTGAACGGATCGTTTTGAATGAGTTTTCAGAGTAAAGACAACAGGAACAACTGTATACAAGTGTTACAAAAACTATAGTCATACAGAGCTTTAAAAATGATGTAAGTACGAACACGCCTCGTGTTACAGTATTTAACAAAATAGCTATACAAAACTTCAATACATGAAACTACATTTAAAGCCTTTAGTCACGTCTGTGTGTTTGTGCTTCACTAGAACCAGTGAATACTCGCTCGTTTCCTCGGACGCCGCTGCGTCTGAAGATAATCTGTAAATACTTAGAACAAGAGTTATTAACAGAAGAGAAAACGCGTCACCTGAACTTTCACCTCACTTAAAGTAAAACTGTTGTTTAAAGGAGAAATCCACCTTTTTTCACAAGTCTGTGATGCTCTTTGCACTTCAGGAATAATTCTGTCATAAAAGTTTCCTCGAGCTCTTCGAATATCCCACATTTCCCATGATGCCTTTCAGCCCTGCTCAAAACCCAACCAGCCAATGCATCAGGGTGCATTTCTGAAAAGGATTTTCAGCTTCTAACTGAACTATAACTTTATTAGATGTTTATTTGCATTGATAGAAAAACTTTTTAACATAAGGAAAATACAGGTTTCAGGCAGCAGCTTTGTTCTGAGTGGCTATATTAATAATTAAAACACCACAACGTTAATATGCTTATAAAACATAACAGCTGAATTCAAATGTGGCTTCATTTCAGTGGAAATAAGATGTAAGGTCTCGGAGACATCGACAGAAAGGGCCCTTAAACACAAAGAGCATCACAGCAGCTTGTTTGATCCACGTTAAAATGTTTTAAGGTGGATTTGTCCTTTATCCTTCATGTGACGATGCTTCATCTGGAAGATCTGCTGAAGGTCCCTTGAGCGAGACACTCAGTCTCTAATCCTGTCAGCAAATACGACAAACTAACCTGCAGCATATAAAGTTATTGTGTCGACATGAAACAACTGTGCCTCTGTCTTAAGTTTGATGACATCTCTGACGTTATGAAAAAAGGTTTATGAAATGTGATAACGTCACGTTTCATGGATGGTATAATGTCAAAGTTCAACTTCTGTGCACAGCAATTAAGTGAAAGTATCACAGAACCACGAAACTAACAAAAGTTCAACTCTCAAATCTGAGAAATAAAAAAACAAAATGAAAAGTAAAAGTCTGCATAAAACAGATGCTAACTAGTGTTTTTTTTTATGTAGAACCAATAATGCTGCATGATCTGATTTATATATTAAATCAGAACTGAGACATGTAAATGAAGAAAGAAAAACAATCAGCCTACTGTGGTAAAGACGATGTACAAAGCACTAGTTATAGAGGTAATAAAGTGTATAAACATTTCTTCTCTGCAAAAATGACCATGATAAGAACTGGTATCAGGAACCGAGGAGGAATCAGACGAGAAAAGCAGAATCCGAACTGGCGTTTATATGATCCAAAAGATACCAAACCCCTGCATGACGGGGTACAAACACTTGGGTGTGTGTTGCCCGAGGGGGGGGGTCAGTGCTGCAGGCCGCCCGCACGTCACTGATCCCGAGATTCATACAGCAGCTTGGCCGCCTGTGGAGAAGACGGACACGACAAACCTGTGAACGCACTGTGAGGATGACACGTTTGTCTTTCACTGTCTTACTGTGTTTGTGTTTAATGGTTTCGTCTTTACATCCTGGTTCCTGCCAAAAGAATTTCTGCTAGTGAGACAGTTAGGATCTGAAAACACATTCATACTATTATGAACTCACAGATCGGACACCAGCTGATTACACACAATCAGTCGTCTGTACACAGGCCTCACAGGATGATATGTTCACATATGACACAAAAATAAAAGGTTTGTGTCAGTCGTACCTTGTGCATTGCAGCCAACCATAACGAGGCGGCTTTCTTGTCGTCTGCTGCCTCCATGCGAAGCTGCTGGGCGTCCTGAGAGCCCATTGGCTTGTAGTGGAGCAGCATGCCGCTGGCCCGTGATGTCCCTCCTGCACACAAACACACACACTCAAAACATACACTGGCAAAAAAAAAAGAAGAAGCATGATTTCTGGATTTAAAATGTAATGATATCGACTCGATGAACAGAAAAATTATCACTAAGAAACGATTCGTTGTTATGTGAGTTAACACCGTTTCTTCACAACTTAACTCTGTCGTGTATCTTAACATAGAAGAGGCGGGACCAGAGGTAGGTACTCTGGTTTATGACAATAAATTTGTTTAAAGCCTTTTTTTCCAGTATCAGCTTGGTAGAGTTAATGTTAATGTGACCAATTAACATTAAAGTGATGTTAAAGCTGCAGCCACGGTTAGTTAGACACGGAAAGTTAAAAAACCCTCTTATTTACGACGATGGACTGAGTGATTTTTGGCTTAATAACTTTAAGCTGTCAATTTGCCAAAGATTTATTCACTCAGTGAGAAAAAAAGGAGGAATTTTAGCACAGTTTAACACATCTATACCGAATATTCAAATCAGCTTAACCACAGTAGTGTATGTAAATTTGTGGGGTTGCATTTTCTACCAAGGTGTAAAATTTAAAGCAGTGAAGTTTTTCATCATCATGCAGATTCATGCAGAAAGAAGAAACCAGATGTGTAAAGACAAGAACCGATGGAGCGACTCAACACAGATGGAGAGACTGTGAACCAGCGCTAACCTTCAGAGACATAGTGACTGTCCAGCAGACTGGTGTAAGTGTGAATGTCATTCTCTGAGCCGGGCCACCAGAGTCAAAGCAGCAGAGGAGAAAGAGTTTGTTAATGCTAGTTAAAAGAAACGGGTTTAAGTGTTAGAGAGGAAACATTTCAGATGGTTAGTGGATCCATTTCACCAGCAAAACAAGCTTAAACTGAATGTCACACAGAGTCTCACCTCCTGGACTCGTCCCGTCTGTCAAGATCTGCATGCTGGAAATCCGAGACAACTCCACCTCGAAGTGACTCTCACCGTCGAGGAACAGATACCTGACGTATAATGTAAAGTGGAAAGAAGAAGAAAAAACCCTAAAAAAAAAAAAAACTACGAGCAGCTTAAACCTGAACAAACATACTTAGTTATATTTCTCTGTCTTATACTGGAGGCCGGTGTCTCAGCACATGAAACTAAATTAACTAACAGCAAAGTCAGACACCAGAAGGGGAAACAAAGATGAATGTCATATAAAAATGTTTTATAGTAATTTGTGTGAACTGAACCTTTATCATGAAAACTGTGGATTTCAAAGAACTCACCTGTGGTTGTTGGAGAGGCGACACGTCATAGTTTCCGACTTGTCCGATGATCCCAGAGTGACGACGAACGTCCCTCCTGGAACCGGAAAACGCAATAAAACAGACGAGTCAGGAAAAATGTTCACGTTCTTTACCAGCAGAGGGCGCTATACCACAATGAAACCATATTTCAAACAGCAACACTCACATTTCATATTAAAATATAACATCGTTTTATTTCTTGTTTTCAGCTGAGCTGACGCCTCCAGCAGCAGTGAGAGCTCGAGGTCCCAACATGCTGCAGGTTTTGCACCACAGGTGTCCGGCTGGTTGTTCCCCTGCAGCTCCAGGCAGCTAATGGATTTTTAATTAGGAGCTTCTGCGTATTTATAGCTCAACACTGAGCCACACTCAGCAACTACACAGTGGATTATCAGAGCTTAAGGAGGGAGCACTACAGGATTATTTCAGAGACGATTCTGACTGTACTGGAGAACAGTGTGTGTGTCATAAAACCAAATGCCGACTCTCATTCCAACTTAATTATGATGTTATTATTATTACTACATCTTATCGGCCTTTATGAAGAGAATAAGCTTGTCATCCTCAGTGATGGATAAACTTCACTAAACCATAAATCTCATGGTGTTTACTTAGGCTGGACCATCCATCAGTGGAAAATTTATCAGCGAGTAGAGTTAAGATAACTTGGCAAACATTTTCTGGTTTTAAATTCTCAAATAAGTCAAGCTTTTATTTTGCCATTTGTCATTTTTAACTGAATATTGTTTTACTTTTACAGTTTCTTGGATAAAACATCTTTAACAGGAGTTTAGAATTATTACTTAGAAGTTTTATCTTTTGAGTAATGTACAATATTAATATGTATGAACACTTTGTTTGTATTAAGCTGCTGTGAAATCTAAAACTCTTTTCGTGGAGACTCACAGTGACTCCACATCTCGTGTTTTCTTACCAACACCAGGGTTTGTTTTAAGGGGTAAGAATTTCTGGCAAACTCACGACTCGATACCTATTCTGTGTCCTGACTGAATTCAGAATGATTCCTGATTCAATAAAAAGAACAAAGTGCATGATCCTCCTCTAGTGCACTATGTACCAAACCACTGAACCTTTGCCCACTGAGCTGCAAACAAAATACTTCTCTGATGCTGCTTTGACAGCACCTGTCCACACTGTCATACTGTAGTTTATGGAGCATATTTAAATAAAGAAATGAGGTTGGATACTTTTGGTTACATCAATATTTTTGCAACAATTTCTAAAGTTTAGAAATCGATTGAGAATGAATCATGATTCTTACGTGAATCTGTGTTTTCATACGCTCACAGAGAATCTCTCTAATTATTCTGTCTTTAGTGAAAATTAGTCAAATAACATAATAAAAAAAAAACACGTCAGTTGTCATTAAAGGAAGGAAAATGGTCAAGATTCAGCATAAACCTCAAAATACTTTTTGAGGTCTCTTTTCAGCCACGAGATAACATCAGGACAGTTTGATATTTCTGCACCAAAGCTCCTGAGAGCTTTTAGTATTCATTCCAAGAACCTCAACCACTCAGGCTTTGTAGGGGCTGGAACTTTTCTAGTTTCGTGTACTGTACTAATGTTATTACCAGCAGGGTGGAAACACCTATTTTTACAAGAATATGAGGTAAAATCAGGGAAAGAAAAGCAAATGCACACAAATCTAAACCACATTAAAACTCAATACGCTGCTTTACTCTCTCTCTCACTGAAGCTGCTGCACATTTAAAGGTAATGAAGTACATTAAACTTCTCACCCCCCAGGAGCACTCTGAGCTGCTTTTCGTAGAACTCCATCTCTTTCTGGGAAACCAGGCTGCACTCGGCGCACTGTCGCACCGGATCGACAAAACACATGCGGGGCAGCGTCACCTTCTTGCTGCAGCACTTGTCACAGAAACACCGGCCGCACCGCCGACAGTGGTGCTGCGGGGGAAAAACGAGTTACAGTCGGGTTTTAACTGCAAGTTTTTACTGTTTACATCACATTAAATCATAAACTGGTCCAGTTTTAGGAAGGTTTTCAGTTTGCAGCGTGAAAAGTGACCAAATGAAACAATAACTGGTCTTTATCACTCTCATGAAGGAGGGTTTGCACTGCTGTTATATTACACTGCATTTATTTTATCATGCTGTACCTAATAAACGGACAACAGGTAAGGAGGCATTTTTAGAGAGATGAAGAGGTGAACATATGAGCTCTTCTTGTGACGATAATTATCGTCGACTTTATCTTTAAACTTCTGCAACAGAGTTCGGACCAAGTGGAGATTTAAACAAAAACAAATCTGTCTGACGTATTAAGTACTTTTTAAACCTGAAATATTTGACTCTGGTAAAGAAAACCTTCATTTGTGACTTTTATCGACAAAGTGCAGACGGTGCCGGTGTTATCAGGCCCTAAACAGCTTTGAGCAGTGGAGGTTTAAAATAGATCATGTGGTGGATTTTTAAAACTGCTTAATATGCAGAAAACATTTATGTTAAAACCTCAAGATGACAGAAAATGAGCAATAATTGTGTAATTCAACATGCAGGGAGTGACTTCAGCACTCACACAGAACACCATCTATATTCAGTGGTTAACTCTCAGCTATTCGACTTTCGTTTTCTTTTCTTTTACACACTTAAAGTTTAATAAAAGGGGCCAGAAAGCTTGTGAAGACATCAGATCCTGTTTATTTAACCAGGTTTCTGAGTGAATGTGCAAAGAAATCTGGACACAAACAAGCAGAGCCACAAACCTACAGTATAATTATGTCAGTAGTCAATGGAAAGAAATGTCACATGGCAACTCTCAGAATGTTTTGATGCCAAATACATGAACAGAAGCCAAGTGTGAGGGAAAATCAACCAACTTCTCTACCTGCGTGTGTGCAGCTTGTTTAGTTTTAGTCACAGTCAACAAACCTTTCTTCTGATGAAGTCAAACTTGGTGTCACACTGCATACATCTCGGGCACTGGAGGACGGGAAGAGAAGGAAAAACAGGATGTTACACAACATGCTGAGCTGAGCAGATTCATCTGCAGCTGGCAGAGACCACAGCCGCTCGGAGAAACGCTCTGAAAACTGTTTCCTAATGTGTGCTCTTTAAACTTCCCTGCCACCAGAGGATCAACTAAATTAACTTGATTTGTTGTTACACATAAAAACAATGATCCTAGATAAAGATTGTGTGATAAATGTGGCATCAAATTACTTGAGCACAACAGGAAAGGTTATTACGAAGGAGTGGAATCTAATTTTCCTTTTCACTGTAACTGTTAACTGTACTGTAAACAAAGACAGTTGGTGAAAATATATCCAAGTACTCCTTCAAAATCCAGAGATACTCCATTTATGAGCAAGTGAGAAGCAACAACTCTTCACATTAAGCTGAAATCAGAGAAAGAAAATGATTAACATATGATCAGAACTGTTGATTAATGCTCCCCCTTCTCATGTTCACCTCAAAAGTTATATAATGATATAAGTTGCTGTAACAGATAAACCTCACCAGGGTTATCGCAGGGTTCACCGAGTTACATTCAAGAATAAAGTGTTCAAGTGTTCAATAGATGTGATACATACTACATAACTGTAGTTTAAAGGTGTGTACATACAAATATGACATTTAAGACGTTTGCTAATTTAATTTAATTTGGTAAGTATTTATTAATACTTTATTTCCACTGAATTTATTAGAAGAGTATTCATAAGTAAACTGGAATTTAAAGACACTACCTGAAAAAAATCGTACTAACTTCTTTGATATTTGTTTTTTAGAAAATCACCCTTATAACTGTGGCTTAGCAGATTCACCCTGGGTTCAGAAACGAGATGATAAATGATTAACTGAGCTGGTTGTAGTTCACCGTCAGTGTGGTAAAAGTGTCTGTGTAACCAGCCAGAGCTGTAAACACGCCGCGGACAGGTGCTGTTTGTCTTTCTGTGTCTGCTGCTGTAGTTTTATTGCACTGACAGAAAACTGCGGACTTTTACAGTCCTGGCTGCTCCACATGCCAAGAAGAGTTAGCTAACACAGCAGCTGCACACGCTAGCTAAAAACAAGCTAGCTAACGCCAGTTAGGTGTGGGCGCAGCTGTCAGCTTACACACTATTTTATTGTAACTTTAAACATCTTTGGTTAAAATAAAAACTCTTAACTGCGTAACAACTGGTTAGAGTTGTTAACTAGTTGCTTATCCAACTGCCTACAACGCCCAGTTCGGAAGGCGACGGCGATGTCAATATCACAGGAGTTAGCACAGAGGATACCGGACGTTAAAAAAATAAAAGCACGTCAATAAAATAAAAGTCCCTAGTAATAAAAATGTTTTCCTAAGCAGTTCGTTAATGATGCGTATTACTCTAACCCACTATATCTACACTCGTGAAATCTGGACTACATCAACAGAAAAGGTTTAAAGGCCCGCTCTTGTCTAAAATACGGCACTTTTTTACTCCACCTTGAGGTTTCTGACACGTGGTGTCTGTGTAGATTCTGACACCACAGGAAGTTTCTGAGCTCAGACTGAAACGTGGAGACAACTTAGAGGAGGCATCGTGTGGAGGTCAGTAGTGGAATATGTAGTGACAGTGGGGGAAAACAAGAAACACACGTGTAGTAATTCAAGTAGTCGGTTTTAACACCGAATCGAAAGCTAACTTCACCATCGTTTCAGTTTAATTTTGAAAACTCAAACCGGAAGGGCACTCGTTCATACGCTGCTAGCTTGTCGCAGGTCTCCGTGTGTCGGAGCTCGTAGCTGTCAAACAACCCCCCCTCACGCACCCACCCGTCCGTCTCACCTCTTTATCTGGGACCCACTGCGGCTCGTCCAGGGAGAAGGGGCTGTTAAAGGCGCCATTCTCAGGCACCATTCGAAGTCCGCTGGGGCTCCGGACAAGCTTCTTCCCATCAGGCACTGAGGACATTTTCCCTTCGCGGCTGGTTCTGCTCTGGACGGTGGAGACTCCCGCCCCAGTAAGTCCTCTCTGACACGCCCTCCTGAGTGATTGACAGAGTGGCGGAACAATCAGAGCACAGACTTCAGATCACGTGGCGAGTGTTTTGGGTTTTTTTATGGCCCAACCCGGAAGAAAAACAAACTCAAGCCTGAGTCTTTGCTGAAAGTGATCATAAACATAGTGCTGATAAAAAACGTGGAGAAAATTAATATACATTCATTTAGAATCTGTAACTCTGAAATAGGATCAATAATAAATGATGAAAATGATTTTAAACTTAACTAAAACTTCCCCTGACTGTTGATATGATTTAAATATCATCATTTAGTTTATAAGAGAAAAATAAATCAAAAATGTGTGTTTTTTTACTTTGACCAAAAGCTATGACTTAAGGCTAAAAGGGTTCACATGGTGAAGAATGATGCTGCTAGAAATTTAACCAAATCCAGGAAACTTGACCACATTGCACCAGACTTAGCTTCGCTCCACTGGCTCCCTGTTAAAGTCAGATCAGACTTTAAGGTGCTTCTGATGACATGTAAATGTTAAATGGAAGTGCCCTTCTTTCCAAAGCTTTGTGGCTCTGACTTCAATCACTCTATCGCCTCTAGTTTTCTGTCATAGGAACAGATATAAACAGATAAAAGACCTCAGGTTACATTCAGACTCATATGGGACCAAGAGGTCAGTTGTGTAGAAAGGGGAGGAAACCATAAAGATTTATAAACTTATAGAGAGCCAGTTCAGGAAATAAAGTATTCAGAACTACAATACTAGTTTACTGCACATCAGATCAAACACAGATGTTAAAAAACTACTGGAGAAAAGATGTGATTTTTCATTTTAATCCTCAAATACAGTTAAACTTAACATTAAACGTCACTACTGCTCATGTAATGAGGGAAGTAAAATAGTTCTTGTATTTGCAGGAAAAAAGAATCTAAACATAAAGGTGTAGCTGAAGCTTCAGTGCCCATTTACAATGAGGTGTGAGGATTACCAGCACAGGATGAGATGACATGTGAGAGAGTAGCAGTAGTATCGTGACTACTAGTCGCATCCATGCATTTACTGTATGAACGAGATGTACTGAGGATGGTTTTGGAGGACAGAGTTTTGCAGTTTTTGCAGCAACAAAATGTCCATGTACACACCCAGAACTAGCACGTGTGCAAAGAACAGATGTGTTATGGAGCGGAACATGTGGAGGGTGCAGCATCCTCTCTGTTGCTATGGTAACTAAGATGATAAATGCCCAGGTAAAGTTTTGCCTATGTTATTCTAAGTAGATACACAAATAATGAGGATGTGATTTAAAGGGTGAAACTGATCTCATACATACATAAAGTAATAAACCTTTGTTGAGTTCAAAACTTTGCTCATGTTTGCCACAACAGAAGATTTTTCTTCCCTGGTAACTTTGCTACAGAAAAAAGCTTCACTCAAGTGATACACGAGTAAAAAGTTTTAACTGATAGTGGCTCTAAAAAAGTCCAGAGGATCATGAAAGTGAGAACAGATCATCCTGAAGGGAAGATGAATGTCTGGACTAAGTTTCTGAGGAATCGGTTCAGTAGATGTTGCAATATTGCAGTCAAAAGCAGGAAATTGTTGGAATTTTAGATTAAAACGTCAATACTTTTCTAGTCATAGCTTCTTAAATGTGAATGTTTTCTGCTGTTTTCACCTGTAAATTGATTCAAATAAATTAAACGTGTGTAATTCATATAATTCAATATATGTTTATCATGTGGGTATTAATGACTTGATAATAAAAATAATCAACAGTAAATTCAATAACAGCTGCTTATTTAGCCTGAATTTGCACTTTATAACCAAACCTTTGTTTGGGGACACGATTATCTTCCACAACCTTGTTATGAAAAGGTAAATGACAAAAATATCATTGCAGTATATATTACATGAAACATTATATATTTATTGTAATTTGATTCAATTCACTTTTGTATCCATATTGCAACATTTCCAACAGACTACAGACAGAGAGAAATACGAATCATATTTACCTTTATTTTACTTTATGTACCCTTTACCATTTAAAGAAAAGGATATAAAACCATTTTCTGTTCCTATCTGAGAATATACATCCACATTGCTGCTCCACATGTGGCCACAGCTGGGAAGGAGTTAAAGAACAAACTGATCTTTATCTTTAAGCTTCTAAATCTCTTTTCACTGTTGTCTGAGCTTCAATAAATCCAAACATTTACAATCGTATCATCATAGTCACCACTCAGAAAGCACGTGTTAAAAATAGTTAGAAGTCATAGTTTCAGGATGGTTTTTAACTTTTCCTTCCTGTGACAGGTGAGTTTCCTCTATAATGCACAAGCAGCAGTGAACAGGGCAGCGATTTGGGCAGATTTGTGTGTTTGTAGAAAACGCACAACTGTTGCCTGCTGCTGAAGTTGTTGCCCAGATCAGCAAAACCATTAAACATTATGTTATGTGCCTCATTACTTTGTGGAGCTTCTGCATTAAAACAATAAAAACATTAAAAAAAGAGCATAAAGCAGGTTGATGAGCAGACTGATCAACAGCCAACGAGAAGCTTCAACACACTCAACTCTGACCTGTAACGTCAAACAGTGTCAATAAAATCATCAATATAAAGAAAAATATGACAAATGTGACATGAAACAAAATCACTACAACTAAAGGATTATTACACAGAAGGAAGAACTGCATGAATGTTATTCAAGTTACCCAGCTTTTATATTTACATTTCAGGGCTTCGCCTTTGTTTTTATGATTCAGGGAAATAACAGGAAAGATAATGAAAAAAAAACAGCGTAATGTTGTAGAAGTGGAATAGAAACTTTAATCAACCTTAGATCATTATAAAACTATAATGTTTGTTTCTGAAAATGTTTAAATTGTTATGTCTTTATGATCAATCTTTCAGTGTTCACTTCAAAATTATTTTTGCAAGCTGCTGTAATGCAAATATTTTATTCATTCCAGTTTTAAATAACGCTTTGGTTCTAATAGGTTCAAGGTGAATCTGTTGCATAATGTGATATATATATATTTATTAAAGTATATCGAAAAACTATCTCTTTTATTTTGGTAATAGCAAATACATATTTTTCATTTGCATGTTCAATCTTTTCTAAATGCTAAGGACTAATTCTTGCATGATAAATAATGTGTAAGTTTTGGTTGGATTTGATTAACTTTACTCTCGCGGTAAAGTGTTGACTTGAAAAAACATAGCTGGACGTAAACAAGGTTGTAACATTTCTCCTGTCATTGCTGAAAATGGCGTTAGCGTGCAGAAGTGTGGAGTTATTTTTGCAGTCAGTGTGTGAAACTACAGCCTCGATCCTGAGAACGTGTCAACCAGCCTTCATGTGCCAACAAATTCAATCCTGCCTCTTTATTCCAAAACAGGAAACTGCTTTTCTCAAGGCCTCAAACAGAAACTTATAGTATAAAAAGAAACTATTCAGAGCAGCGCAAGGACAAGAAACAAACAGAACATCATTTACAAAACCCCAAATGTAAACATAGAACTTCATACATCAAAAGCAAAATTCTCAATCGACACAGGACAGAACTTTTCAGAAGAACATCAACAATCACAAAGCTTTTGAGATGTGGGTTCCCTCAACAGATCTGTGCTGTGAATATGAGTCACTTCAACAGAATAGGAGACACTTCACATAGCATCGTCAGATATCTGTTGGTTTTAAAAATGTTTTAATGAACAAAAGATGTGATTAATGGCTAGTTACTAAAGCTTAGGCTAAACATATCAAAAGCCCAGCTGTGCGTTGGCTCTGCAGAGCTGAGCTAACATCCGGATCACGCACAGACAGACGTCTCTGCTGGACAAGTCTTCTGCAGAACTGATGAGTTCAGTGAAACATTTCTCAGAGGCAGAACTGTTCTTATCGGTTGAGGTAAACCGCAGCAGGCAGAACCAGCTTATGATGAAAATACTAGCATGCTAGAATTTTCTTCAGCAATGAGTTGCTCTTCAAGCTAATGAAACAGAATTTGAACTTCAGCACGAGACATATTCATTATTACTATGAGTTTTTCTGTTTCAGTGGCAGCTTGCTAATAACTGCCCACATCCTAAAAAATAAAGTGGTGTTTTAGAATTTAAAGTGAAATTCAGTCATGGTTGGACATTTTAACTTGATTAAAATGTGAAACGTAGCTGATCTGAACCCTGATCTTTCTGCCTTCTCTTGCTGTGATTTAACCCGACCAATAAAATAATTTCTTGCCTCTACATGAGAAACGTTTATGAAGCTAAGAGCTCACTCTGCATTTCCACCTTCATCCAAGCAACAGCCTAACATAAAATATTAAAAGGATTGATGTGACAGGCCAATCACTCACAGCACACGCTCACATACAGTACACGCACATCGATTAGGCGGAAAACATACAGCAGGTCACTGTATGGTCATATTAATCCTGTTCCTCGATATGTACTGATAAAAATGTACTCGAACATCATGAACCTCCCTCCACTCCCCCCGAGAGCACAAAGCTTTCAAAGTGCAATGAAAGATTAAAACCTGTGCAGTGAGCACTTGGTAGAGTGACGCTGAAGTACAACGTGAAAGATATGGAGCTTTCACGTTCAACACCTATTTACACTGAGGAGGGTTCGAAGCGTAGGAGGGAAGATGTCAGAGAAGGGATCTGCGTTCTTCACCTCTTCAGAGTTGGAAACCTTCAATGCACCAGATCAGTGTGGCTGGCACTCAGGTCTCGACTGTTACTCAGACGATTATTTCGTTCCTGGAGAAAATGTAGTGAGAAGAAATGAGTTTAACAATTGACAGGCGGCTTCTTTATGTAAAGAAAGAAACAATTTGGTCTTCAGCTTGACCATTGACCATGGTTAATGTCCAGATTCATTACACAACTTAATTTTGAAATTCTGAATGATGTCTGGGACTCATCTGTGAGCTAATTTGTTATATTTATAAAATCAAATCAAACTAAATCAAATGTTAAAGTAAGTATACGTTGCACACATGGGTTTTAACAATAAGAACAGTGAGTTTATTCTTGATTAAAAAACTGTACTTCAAATAAGCATTAACATTCCCACTGTTAAAAACTGATTAGTTAAAATAATGACCCATGAAGTTAGTCTGTGAGATACGATGATGTTGTAAGTAACAAACGCTCCAGTTTGTAAAGAGAGACGAGTATAAAAGATAAAACTGAGTTTTTAAAAAAGTATCTGCAAAAAGCTTTTTAATGGTTTGTTTTAGCTTATTGAACTGAGTTAGTGGAAAGAGACTTTTTAATGTTTTGTTTTAAATGTCTACATCTTATTAACGTCCGAAAGCTACTTTTAACTATTTATATAACTATATATATATATATGCAGATATTATATACAGTATATATATATATATATATACTTTATATAGACTTTTACACAGTACTGTGTATGTAATGCTATGACATTCATACCTTTTTATTTCTCAGATTTTACATTAGAACTAGAAACAAAAACTGGTTTCTTGGCTGCTCTCCTTTCACAAAGACCATCCAGATTCTTCTACAGAGATCATACTCAATATTTGTCACTTTAGCCTATATAAGTTGTTAATATTATTTTTTATACTGTGTACATATTTACTATATCTTCTAGTTGTATTTTAATAAAGAGACAAAATATTATATATATAATATACATATAAAACTGTGGCTTTAATGTAATTAAATATAGTATTCCACAACATGTCAGAATATTAATGTATATAATCTGACTGAGAGCTCTACTTTGAAATACATTAACATAAATACTGTACTTAAGTATGATTATGAAGAATTTTTACTTTAGTACTGTAATTTGCTGATACTTCATACTTTGCCTTTACTACATTTCAGAGGTAAATACTGTACTTGTACCTGATTATGTTCATTACTTCAGTTACTAGTTCAGATTCATATTAATAAAAAATACAGAATATTCAAGACTCGTATTAAAATATGAATATATGTATGTATATATGTGTGTGTACAATAAAAATACAAACGTTTGGCATTTGTATACTGTAACCCAGTAAAGGTTTCTTTTTATCTAACCTGATAAAAACAATAAAAACATTACTACAAAAAGATTTTTAGGGGTTCAACTTTTCTCCCGTCACCATCAGACTCCGTGCAGACACTTCTGGACTCAGATTTTGGCTCCTTACTTTGTAGGGGTTGCTCGCAGCCTTGTCCGGCACGTTAAGAACCCCCAGAGAGCTGGCTCGCTTCATGCTGCACCCAGAGCCGTGACATGCAGGAGGGGGGAGGCGGGGTGAGAGGGGGTGAGAGGAGTTTAGCTCAGTGATGGTGTGTGTGTGTTGGTTAATGATGTCTGTGACATTTTCAAACAAAACGTTAGATACACATCAACTTTTTCTCATCTTATTTAGTAGGTAAAATGTAAAATGTTGGTACCACTTCCTTATGTGTTCATCAGTCAAATTATTTAAATTGACTTTTCGACCTTATTAAAAAAACTGCTGCTGAGTGTCTGAAACAAAAATCTAATTATTTTTGTTACTGAAGTAAAAGTGACTGAAAGTGAAAACATAAACACTAATCAATTCACATTATACTTCTTAACGAAGTGGCACCAAGATATTAAATGAACTTTTGTCTCCCAGCACATTTTATTGGACTGATTTGTACAGTACATGTCAGTAGAGTTCATGCACACACAAACATTCATGCCTGAACAAAAACGTCAGTAAAGCCACACTGCAGAGCGTCCTGAGCACAGAGTGAGTTCAGAACCATCGAATTATACAATATAACATCTATACCTGTACTGAACGGATCAATATACCTGGTAACTTGCTTTGGTTCAGTATTGGTGATGAAATTTCTCACGACATCATGAAGTGGTAGAGATGATTCTTTAGTTTTATTTGTAAGAACAAAACATGAGAGTAACATAATGTTCTGTATAATAGCTGTAATGTTGTACAGTAAAGTGATCAGATGGATCACATTACTTCTATTGCACTTAACGGGACATTTCTGCAGTGATCTGACTTTACTGAGAGCCGATCGTTGTCACTATGATGATGACAGTGAAATCATCATGTTCATAATGAGCGACAGAAAAGAGCCGCGCAGGAAGGAAAATGGAAACCGGTGAGCACACAGATGAGGCATCATGCAAGAAGACATTCACAAGAAAAAGATTTATTCATAAATAAAAATTCACCACAGTAATCAGCCATGCAGACAAGTTGGTTTTTCAAAGTAAAATTCATAAAGAAACAAAACAATACAAATCCAAGCTGAGTAAAAGTGAACTATATTTCAAACCAAAGTGAAATAAATAGTCCAAAGCCACAAAAAGCAATAAATAGATGTAACTATTAGTGGTTCCACAGGCCATTAGGAGCAAAACGTCCTATCAAGCAGACATTAGTGGTTTGTATCCACAGAAGATGTTTTTCTACACATCGCCCGTCACAGCACGTGACTGAAGCAGTTACGTTATTTTCCCATTTCATTAATTGTTACCGTACCTTAACTTAATTTATGAACGTATTAGTTTAATTTATGAGCCTATTATTGTACAGTTTGGTTTTTGTCTTAATGATGCTGTGGTTTAGGAGGAGCAGTGGAGCATCAGGGGCCACTGTAGGGCATTATTTCAATTTAGATGTTTCATTGCTGCTCAGGAGTTTTGATTTCATATTTTATACCAACAGACAGATTCATATGTTTTAGACTCTGCATGAGGTAAAATAAGGAAGCGACTGTGCTGCTCTTCATGCTGACGTTTGTTCTTTTGCTGTTTTTGCTCTGGAGGCTTTTTCATATAATGAAACATTAATTTATGTTATTTTTCTCAAAAAATGTTTTTTACTCCAAATATAAATCCGTTGTCAAAAAGAAGTAACTTTGTTCTCATTACAGTATTATATAACATCATGTTATATTGCAGGATATTGTCTTGATAGATTCTGTGTTTTTTTTCTCAAACACTACAACTTAAGGATATATTCAGAATAGTTTCTCCGTATTTAAATACAGTTTCCTCAAAACAACTTTTAAAATCTAAATACTACATTTTTCAATATTGTACATTTTCTTAGAAATATTAAAATTTATCTAAGTATTAAAACCGTTGCCAAGACGTTATTCTCCTGCAATATTTAACAATTCTTTCAACTTATTTCTCAAAATATTAAATTTTTTAGTGGAACTATTTTTCAAGGTTTTCTTGAACATTTAAAACTTATTTTTCAAAATATTATAGTTTTTATGTATTTTTTGCAATATTACAACTTCATTCTCAAAATGTATTTATCCTTTTATTTAATTAATTACTAATTAGTTTCTTAAATAATGTCACGTAACATGGTGGAAGGACAGCAGCCCATAAACTACTTTTTGTGTTTATAGTTGTTCTAATGTATAAACTGATAAATAAATATATATGGACGTCATAGCATTGCTGAAAAATCCAGCAGTGGCCTAAGACTTTTGCACAGTACTGTAGATATTATAACATTTGACAAACTTTAACTATTTAACTATTTCATTGTAATATTACTGTTCTCATCACTGTTTTATGTCATTTTTTTATGTATGCTAACACAGCTCTGTCTGCTGAAATAAAATGATCTTTTCTCTGATATTAACAGCACTTCATATTTTTTTATATTCTGTTGCAGGTCCCAGAGCAGTGGACAGTGTGTTTTGAGTAATATAAATACTATACACGGCGATGTGAGAAAAGGAAGCTAAACTAATGCCATGGGAAAAAGAAACTTGTGTATGTGCCAGTAAAAGCCCCCTCCATCATTTTATGTGCAAACAGCTTTTGACTTTCATCAATTCACCCGCAGCACATTAAAGCGCCTCCCTTCTTTTGTTTTTGGTTAGTACCCCAACTGCCAAGCTGAGGGCTGGAGGGACGGCACGATCCATCAGGCCTCCTGTGCATAAAGTGAGAGTCACCTGTAGCGGCTCAGACAGGTGTCACGTGGGAGTAGGGGGGTAGTTACCCGGGGTTTTTGGGCTCACTGTCCCGTGACGAGCCGCCGCCTTTCAGCTTGCGTACGAGTTTCTCGCTGCTGCGACGGATTGACGCTCGCAGTTTACTGAAGGAGCCGCTCCTCTTCAGAGATCCAGAGCCGTCCTGATGGGAAACGTAACAGGGTTAACTCATTCAGGTTTGTAATACCCACATGATGTAAAACACTGTATTCACAGGCTAAAACAACCACAGTGTCCATTTAGTGCTTATAACTAGTATCACATTTAAGTGTGTCGAGGTTCACACTGGTCAAAAGCCAAGATACACACAGAATGATGTGCATACAATCAGACGACGGTTCATGTGCATACAGGATGCAGTAAAGCCAATGCACACTCACCACCATTCAGTGTGTTCACTTCCATGTTGAGCGTTAAACGGCTCTTCACACTCAAGCTACAGCCACAGATACTGATTTTGTTGGACCCGTTAGTGTGGGGCAGAAAACACCATCTGGCCACCTGAACACCACGGAGTTCAGGCATTTTTACCCTCAGCACTGACTGAGTGAGGCTCCGTGGTAAGTTATTGTTTGTGTTCTCGTCAAACACGCTTCCATTACAAACATCCCAATCCACCGGGGTCCTAAGCAAACTGGAGGAGGGGGCAGTGACTCCTCCAGCACTCAGGATTAGTTTATGACGTATGCTCCACAGATCTGGACTATGACCTGCACAGCTGGTGACTTTTACTGTCATCTTATTACAGACACACAGCAGCTTTTACTCACTTCAAAATCACTCAGACTTAAATAATACTGTTAATTGGAACGTCAGTGAGTGAAGCCAGTAAAAGAGGAAAAACAGTGAAGCTCATCATACTGGAGGCTGACAAAAACACGGATGACTCAATCTCAACTAATCTCAGAGTTTACACTAACACTACCTCAGACAAAAGTCGAAATAATGTGCATATTCTCATTCTAACATTGGGCATTTATAAACAGCATATACACATTTAAATGGCTTAGTATAGTATTAGTCACAACTCTCTTTCTTATAGTGAAACATACAAAAGTATCAGGTCTCATGTGTTAAAAATCAGCCATTAAATGTTTATGTACTGTTTACAAATGCTAAAAAAGTAACATTTTAAACACCAACATACAAAAAACATTTTTGATATCAATCCCTTTAACTTTACTAAAGTATGTACGAGGTGGAACATTTGAAAGAAAGAGTCAGGAGCTGATATATGTGTGATAAGCTAATGATGATCTGTGCACTGAGAACTGTGGTTCTTCTTCTTCTTCTTCTTCCACACTTGATTAAGAGTTTTTAATAGATGAAAACCTGGAAGAAGGTTTCGTTTTTTAAAGCCCATGAGGACATGGTGATGTTTTATTAGTTTATTATCATCTTTTAAACAACTGCTTTGACTCCAGCCACTTAAAATGATCTTGTGTACCAGGATTGCTGCTGCTGAGAGGCACAAAGGCGTAGAGCTCACTCACACACAGAAAACAGAGGGAACACACAAAGAGGCGACAGGCACATGTTCAGGTGAGCAAAGAGTTTAGGTTTTATTAGAAGTTAAGAAAGACAAACTGTAAGATGCACAAACGGGACAAGACACGCAGAGAATTAGTAGCAGGAGCCAAAGAGAGAGAGAGAGAGAGAGAGAGAGAGAGAGAGAGAGAGAGAGAGAGAGAGAGAGAGAGAGAGAGAGAGAGAG
>JAUYWH010000014.1:2076673-2147032 GCA_034779795.1 Ctenopoma multispine
AGAGAGAGAGAGAGAGAGAGAGAGAGAGAGAGAGAGAGAGAGAGAGAGAGAGAGAGAGAGAGAGAGAGAGAGACTATTTCAGTTCCCAAAATTTCCAACAACTGCAACATTGCTTGTTTACTGCAACCCCCCACCCCCCCACTTACATCTATTTACAGAGATATACAGAAGGTAAACTAGCTGGATGCACGATGTTTAGGTCTATTTTGGCTAAAAGTTTCACTGACAATTAGTGGAAAACCATCTGCTGCTGCAGCTTTAAATCAGACTTTATCCTCTGTTCGGTTTGGAGCCATCGTGCATGAAGCCCGTCATTTTTATTGTGTCCGCTCGTTGACAATATTTATATAAAGCTGAGTCTAATATCACTGTGAACAGCTGACACAGAGCACAGAGAGACACACTAATGGCAGAAACCTACAGAGCCACAATCAACGGTGCTCTCGATCATGCTGAGGAGTTAGGCTGATGTTATTTACAGCTTGTTAAGTCACTATGAGCTGAAGACGTTTTCACCACTGATGATTTTACATGTTCGTGTTGAGTTAGACTGCAGAGGACAGACGAGAAGTTTCTAATCTCAGCAGAGAGAAAGGTGAAGAGGGAAGGAGGATAAAGGAGGTTTCAAAGCTTAAACTCGCACCATTTCACACTTAGAACCAAATAATGCACAGAAGAGTCAGAAAACAGTGGAGAGTAGAACACGGCTTGCTTCAGAGGACTTTCCAAACACGGATGACCCACACTCTGTACTGTCCCTGAATGCAGCAGCAGCTTTCAATACACCTTCAATATGGGATTTTCTGGGATGCTGTACTTGAAGGCGTCACCGAGCTGCTATTAATGACTCCTCAGTGAGAAAAGTGGAGCGGGGCTGGATGGTGCTGTGATTCTGAAGAAAAGAACTGCAGCACAAACGTGCCCTCCCTCTTTGAAAGGGGTGTAGCTACGGTTACACCCTTCTTAAAGAGCTTCTCTGAGACCGGTCACATGTGATTTAAACATAAAGTCTTTGTTCTGGCTCAGGTGAAGAGATCAAACCAGTTTTCTACTGTTTTCTATTTTTGCCATAAACATTTTTCATTTCCCAGCTCAATTCTGATCCCAACAAAAAGAAATGTTCTCAGCGATTCTCTACGGTTCTGCAGTGCTGACAGGCCAATGGACACCCACAAGCTCTACCCACACACAATTTATTCTTGATAGTGACACATTTTGGCATGTTAATATTAATTTAATTAATTTGCAACTACAGATTCGTACGTTGGAGGAATGCGGTTGATTTTTGAGGCGTGGAGATTTTTTTTATAGAGTTGGCTACAAGCAAGCAAATAACTTTAAAGGAGAGAAACTCACTGACTCAAAAACTATTTAGAAAGCAAAATCTTCTTAAGTGTAAAATATTGTGTTCAGCTTATTCATTTTTGTTGTGGAACATTTTCGTGTTCATCCTCAGATTTCTCGTTTGCCTGCTAGCGTCACGAATTT
Source organism: Ctenopoma multispine (assembly GCA_034779795.1). NCBI lineage: Eukaryota > Metazoa > Chordata > Actinopteri > Anabantiformes > Anabantidae > Ctenopoma > Ctenopoma multispine. Next base: position 2,078,162 of record JAUYWH010000014.1, read on the forward strand.
AACAGCATAAATACTTAAATAACTGGAGTATAAATGTATATTATATATGATATATTAAACCAGTCAGTTTTCCCTTTTAAAAAGAAGCTGAAGTGAATAAAATATCGAAAAGCACCAAATAAAATTCTGGATTGTGATGGGTTAGAATTGAAATAATAAAGTTCAGGTTGAAATGGAGAGAGTTGAGCTTTAGGGACAGCTGATAGAAGAAAGCAGGAAGCTGTCTGTCCAATTATCGATCAAGTCAGTCTACAGCCAAATGAAAGTACAGTTTAAAGACAGCGGAGAGTGACAGAAGGTGAGGAAGAAGAGAAACGGAGGCTATTGTTAAAGGACAGCAGAAAGAACAAGATTAATGTAGCCATAGAGAAACATCACCCCAGTCCTCTCCCATCAACAGCAGGTTTACACAGTGCTTCTAGCGCGTAGGAAGCAGAAGTTTGGATTTAAACACCGTGAACCACTCCTCATTCATGGCAGAGAGGAGGCTACAGAAGCAACGCCATCGCTCTGGTTCAACCCAGCATGAAGAATCCCACCAGAACCCAGAGGTGGTGGAGGAAAAAAGAGATGGGGAGGAGTCAGAGCTGAAGAAAACTGCAAAGCTGAAGGGGTGAGGCGAGGTGAGGCGAGGCGTCCGTCATGCAGAAGACAAGTTTTTAGAACCGTAACAAGGCATCTGGAGTTATGCCTGCCAGTCAGACGGGAGCAGGGAGAGAAGAGAAAGAGATTTAAACAGTGAAAGAGAGAAAAAAAGGGAGAAGCATGATGAGACAGACAGTTTGGGAAGAACAATTTAAGTGAGGTTTTCAGTTAGTTTCACAGATCAGACAGAACCTCTCTCCAACAGTCTGTGCATCATTATTCAGCAGGCTGAATGACTGACTTGAAATTATGAAAGTGCGTCTACAGCCAGGAAACATTATGTGGAGTATTCAGGAGATTAGTGGCACTTTACCACTTTAAACCCACTTGGTAAAAATGGTTTTATTACCTCTTGTTTGTATCCATGCATGCTTCATTTATTTTTGTTGTCTTTAAATTTGTTCCACCATTTGCTTTCTCCGTGTAGCTCACGTACTTCAGACCTGCTGCTTTGAGACCCCCTAACTACATAAAGCACTTTGGACTTGAAATAAACATTATTGCATTATTATTGTATATTATAATATTAATTAGTGGGTCCATCAGCTTGTTTGTATGTATGTACGTATGTATTCACTTTTAGGAGCAGCTGATAACACCAGAAAAAAGTCAATGTGGTTTTACTGATTTAAAAATAAATGTGTAGCTCTCTAGGTTGTTGAAGTTAATAAATATATTAACTTCTTCTCATATTAAATTATATGTTTAAAGTAGATTTCAGCAGGTACCACACACACACTGTGGTCTAATGATGGTCAGTGATGCAGGTTAGATGAACTGTGCTGCCTGATTGAAGCGGCTGTGGTGTAATTCACAGGCTTTGCCACTAAGTGGAGCTTTTGCACCATGTATAAAACAGAGAGATTCTGTGTCTGAATCTGTAACATTAACACACTGACACCAGAGAGAAGCTTAAACTAACCACCACTAAACAAACAAAGAGAGGATGCAGGCAGGAGACACATGAGAGCAGCCAGAAAGCTAATGATGGTGACGCATAACTGCTGATTAGTGTTTTAATGAATCAATTAACTGTCAACCACAGTTTCACAAAAAACAAATAAAATAAAACGTGTTTTTTGCCTGAAAAACTGTTCAAAAGCTAATTTATTATAAAATATAAGTTAACAAATTGATCAAATCTTGATATATCTATATAGAGATCACATCACTCTGAAGTCACCTGAATGTTAATTTGCATTTATTGTTTTAAAGGTAACTTTTGTTTCACGTTTAGCTTTCAGGCTCCTCGGCAGGCTTTCCTTCCTCTCTGGCTGCCAACATGCTAGCAAAGCAAGCAAAGGAAAATAAAGATGTGAAAAAAATCACTGTTTACTGTACATCCTCAGGCGGCAGCTCATCACACAGATGCATAGGAGACATACGTACACACACAAAGATCACAAACATCAACAGGGTGTCCAGGGGACACAGAAGGAGTACAGTACAGAGCCCATGTTGAGTCAGATGAACAGACTGATGAGTCACTGTCTGCCTGTGGAGAGAGCTGTAGTGGAAGTGATTTCTCTGACAGGGTGAAAGGCAGAATCTAGTTTGACAACTTTTAATAATTATTTTAATTATTAGATATATTCATGTTCATTATTAGTGCTAATATGCCACTGGGATCTGAATGTACACAGAACGATTTGCTTTGCATTCACATTCATTTTAAGGATTTCAGCCCCAAATTATTTTACTGTTAGATTAAAGGAGAATCAAAGGCAAAACAAAACCTCATTATGTAAAGTGACTTCCAGCTGCAGCTCCTTCCAGACACGACAGGCTCCTTCTCCTGATTTAAATGGCTCCAGACATCAGCTGCTGATGTGAGATCGCCTGCAGGAGACTGTCTGACGATGTATTTAGATGTCAGGATGTCTCACACCAAACCCCCCAGTGATACGGGAGGAGATGCTGATTGGTTGTTCGAGGAGCTATGACTACTGTTGCTATGTGAGCAGCAGCCGTGTATAAAAAAAAAAAGATGGTGATGGTGAGCGGCCTACAGCGACCCTACATCTACATGTTCTGCTAATGCAGTCACTAGAGGCTGAGAGAGTACTGCAGATACTAGAAATGAACCTGCTCAGGTGGACATGCGTCTCTGCAGCAGAGGGAGGCAGTGAGTTTGTGGGAATGCAGTGGGAATGTTTTTAAGACTGAGAGCAAGTTCTACAGAAAGAGTTAGAAGTTTATAATGACCACAGTTCTACGTAAGCGTGAAACACTACGTCTGAAGCAGAGATCTACAATCCAGACAAGTGAACGCCTCAGCAGCTTTTCACTTGGTGTTATTACAGTAAGAGTGAAGTGTAAACAACTACTGCAGAGGTGTGACAGTCAATCAGCATTATGAGTGTAGCACTGTGCAAAATAATTCTTGATGATTTTAATACGTCTGAACCCAGTGATAAATGACGGGTAAAGTTCAGCCTCATCGCATCTCCCTAAACAGAAGCCACTGATGAACTCTGATAAACATTTAAATTATATAATGACGACCACTCAAACTGGCAGGCTGATAATAATTAGTGGTTCAGTGTTGGTTCCAAACTCTCTGCTGTTTACAGATACGTCTGCTTTTTATGTGGCTTTTGTCCAGACAGATACAGGCTGTTTGTGATGTAAACATGACTGTGTCCCTGGTCTGAAGACTCTCAGTGATGTGTTGAGGGCTGTGTACTGTACTTACCCCGTTCCACTCCACGCTCATACTCACTTCCTCGCCACCGTCCGGCCCGCTCTCGTACTTCACCGTGTCAGAAGTCAAACTCTCACGGCTCCGCTGCTTCTCACGGGCCTCTGGCTCGCTCAGGACCTCGGCCACGCGCTGCTTGTGCACATTGTCCAGACCCTGATAAACACACGGGGCAGCAATAAATGCCAATTCAGCAAATCTAATTAAAGCTAAAGCTGAGCATCTCTGTAGCATGTGAGCATGTAACACACACAAAAACACTGCACAGCTGACAGGAACAAGAACCAAAGCATCTAATCCAATTAATCCTAACGCTACAGACTCCTACCACCTGCTGAACATAGCCCTGCCCTGGCAGACTCCTTACATTAGACGCCAGCAGTAGAAACTAATTCAGTCACACAGTCAGGTACAGAAGCAAAATTGGGGAAAAAAACTCTGGTTTCTGGAACATTACTCAACATATTTCTCAAGTGAAAGACTGTCATGTGTTGTTTACTGCATTAACAGTTTGCTGGTTTATCGTTTGTGCTGCACTCCTACATTTAGTTTTTACACAGTAGTCGGCAAAGTCAAGAAGCCTCTGGTATAATTATGACCCCGTCTGAAGAATAAATTATTGCTGAAACTGCTGATCAGTGATGTCAGACTCTTCTCCATCACCTTCTGCCTCTTTCCTATATCTTTAAAAGGTAGACTATATTTTACGGATGGTTTTAATAGTCGAAAAGTCAAAACCTCCTGACATTTGATGTCATGTCAACAGTAACGTAAAAGAGAAACTGACCTGCAATATGTGGCACTAAAACAAGCTGCCTGTCTTTCATTTCACATTAAGAGCAGTTTAACTTGGCTCCATCATAGAGACTTATACCTTATGTGTCTGTACAGGTACTCACAATTTAATTACTGTAATTATGAAAATGTCATTTTACTCTCTACCGCTTTAATTACAGCAGCACCACAGGAATCCATTCTAAATCCTTATTGCAGGACTTTATAATATGTGTGTTAGTTACTTGGTGTTAAATCCAGGAATGAAATCCTAATTCAGGACAAAAGCTGCAAGGTTTAACCACTGCTTCCCACTTCTTATCTCCACAGGAGACTCCATTAAATCTTAAAAGTAATGCCCCATCAGAGGCAGTTAAAGAGCTTCCTTCTTCAGCATCCTCGCTCTATCATCTCAAGCCCAATTTTGCACCAGAATGTGGGTTTTATGCCTTTTAACGTGGCTTAAACACTCATCTGAGCACTGGTAACCAGCAACAGTCTGCCACAGTCTCTGCACAGTTATGTCTAAACCTCACTTAGAAATCGGGTGTTATTAGTCACATCACCCAGGTAACACACCTGCTTTCTGGAGCGCATGGCAGCTTCCTCCAGAGTCTCCGCCGCTTCGAACTTGCCCTGCCGCCTGTAGAGGGCGCCCAGGTTCTTCAGGGTGGTTGTCACTGTGGGGCTGTATAATCAAGAAGGACAAAGTTAAGGCACACCTGAAAAAAGATCCAATAGTCAAGGAGGGGGGTTCTCGATGAGGGTTTCTGCCTCCTTCAAACTGTCACTGGTACAATCTGAGGGGTTGTCAGACAATGCTGCTTAAAATGTGTATTTTTCAGACTTCCCACGATAATTTCTTGCAATTTTTTTTACAAAACTAAAAATAATTTGTTAGTTTTCTTGGTCAGAGTCATTAGTCAGATGCAACTGGTAATGAGAGGACAAAACAAATGTACCTCTTTAAAAGGGTCTTAAGGTTGTGGACCACTGATTAAAAAAATCATGTGTTTAATCATTTGGGCAATAATTTGCAAGTCATTAATCATTTTATATGTCTCCAATATGAATTTGTTTTCCTTGTACTTTGTTTCATGTTTTATATGAGCACAGATTTTGTTTTCTTGGTCCATGAGCCTCCTTTGTTCTAATCAGTTTTCTTGGCTAGACCCTGTTGTATTACACATGCAAATAAATAAAAACTCAAAGAAATACGGACTGTGTGCCATCTCCTATCTTGATGTAGATAATATTGCTCAGCTTCAAATAAACGTACCTGTCGACTTTACAAGCTTTGTACCAGCCTCCATATTCTCCAAAGGGTGAGCCATCCTTCTGCTTCCCCTGTGAGGCATAACTCATGTTCATCAGTTTACACAAACACGATAACAAGAATCAACACATGTTAACATGTTACATAGATGTGACAATGAAATGACCTGTCAACTGGAAAGTAAGAGAGTTAAATTACCTCAGCCTTTTTTAAATACCATGAAACACAACATGAAGGAGTATTTAGTGGTAGGATTATAGTTGGTCCAGGATTCTGGTGCTTCACTACACTCTGACAAAATAAGCTCCTAGTTGGAAGAGTTGGCTATTCACACCATCATCGGTTATTACTGAAGCTTAATCTGCTAATCCAACTCTTTGTAGAGTCAATCTTTCCTATTCCAGCTTAAATAAACCCATAAAACAGTCAGAGTAGATTAGGTCTCCTGTCAGCATTTACTTCACTCAGGAGTATAATGATGATTTATTTGTTCTAGCTCTGACATTACCAGACATATTATCGAACTAGTATTAGTAAATAGTGTCAGGTTGTGTTAAGTTATAACATATAACGTCAAACTAACAAAATCTGCATCAGAATGATATAAAAACAAACAAAAATAAAAAACAAACTTACTTTGCTTTGTTCCTCTCTCTCTTCAGCATGCATCCAGATTGGTTTGTTCTCATCTGCAGAGACAAACACAAACTTCAAACACAGAAACATAGACAAACATAAATCCGTTGTGACAAATGTTCGCTCACACAAACAGCAGGAGAGAAGACACATTTTAAATTGTCACTCTGGTTTGGAAAGAATCTGGTTTAAATCTTTCAGCTAAAAGGTCGGTTTTGTTTACTGAAGCCAGAAAACAAACTTTTTTTACTTTTACTTTTACATTAGAAAATGAGCTCATCAGGGATCCTTTCTTTGTGTTATCACGAGAGACCAAAAACAACGTGAGGCCACTGGGTGTGCAGTTGTTATACAGTCACACATGAACATCGTACCGTCAACAGAGCCGAACTCTCTCTCATGAGCACGAGTGAGGATTTCTTTGTACAGAGTCTCAGCCTGCTTGAACTTGCCCTGCTTCAGGTAACAGGAAGCCTAAGGATAAAAAAAACACCAACAATTATCAGAGACATATTTAGAGAAAAGGCAGAGGTTGTTCTACATGTTCTCTCAGGGAGTCCACCATGAAAAATCACAGAGGCAGCAATGTTTTTTTTATAACTATTCCATCTAAACTATATCGTTGTTAATGCCACAGTAAACTAAATCTGACAAAAGCTGCATTCTTCCGTTAGTGAAGTACTGCTGCCACCCGTCTCCATCCCTCTCACCAGGTTATTCTTGGTCTTTGCCACGTTGGGGTCATCGGGTCCCAGTTTGGTCTGGTAGATCTCCAGCGCTCTCATGTAGTAGTACTCCACCTCCTCATACTTGCCCTGGTTCTGACACAGCAGGGCCAGGTTGTTCAGCTGCTTCGCCACATCTGGGTGGTCCTTCCCCAGCACCTGGACCAGGAGCAAGCAGAGAGGGTTAAAACAACATGAATCAGGCACGTGGCATTTGGTCAACAGCTCTTATCCAGGGTGAGAAATTATCACCAGTCCATAGACAGGTGCTGAGAAGTCTGTTCCTGTAGCTGATACTCGACAATCCTCTATTGTAAATGTTGTGTGGTAAACTGAGAAAGTGATGCAGTACACAGCATCTATCTGTATAAATCTAGCAAACTGATGAACTACTGACCTGATAAAACACAGTAAAAGCTCAGTACAGAAGATAAATACATCAGAGCAGCTACAAACATCATTTATCACACTAAAGACATCCGCCTCTCTGCACAAAGAACCAAATAAAGCAGAACCATGAAAAAAACACACTTACGGTGGATGTGTTTGAATGTATGTGGATATGAGAGTAGCTTATGGTTCCCTGTCTGTTGAAGAGGATTAGAGCCTTTACAGTCGAGTGCAGCAGAAATGAAAAGAGATGCAGAAGAACTGTTGTGTGGCTTGTTGTATGTGAGTGTGACTGACCAGCAGCGATCATAAATGCAAAACAGACTAAATGAAAAGAACAGACATGGAGGAGTAGGGAATAACAGAAAACAGAACAAAGCCAGAGAAATGCTGGCTGCTGCTCACTGAGAAACCACTTTATTAAAAACAACGTGGGAGGACAGAAAAGACTGAAGAAGAAATCCGCACATGGTAACACTGAGGTTAAAGATTAAAAACAAAAGGTAAACAATGTGCGTTGTTGTTTGTCCTTTGGGATATATCTGGCTTCGGTTTACTGCAGTATAAGTCAGTGTGAGGTTGGGAGAGACTGGCAGCGTGTCTGTGCCTGTGATCCACTGCAGAGTAAGACACCTGAAAGCTTTGCTGTATATATCTTTAGCTAGAAAAAAGATTGCCGTAAGCCACATGACATGAAAAGGACTGAGGAACTGATTGTGTTTATTAATGACACTTCACCTTCAAAATAGCAAAAGTTCTTACAAACACTAACTAAATCCAAACGTAAGTTGAACATGTTATTTAAAATGCATTCACTTCATCCACATTTTATCCAAATTACTGATTGATTATTGAATAATTTATGTGGGAATTTGATTCTATGAAGAATCCTCTGAACAGGTCACCAAATAGACAGCTGGAGTTTATATATAACATTTCAAAAAAACTGGAAAAATCTGATCAGAAACTCTGCTGTGGATTCCTTACTGTCTTAATATATTTGCTTATATTATATTGCTTATAATCGGCACTAATCAGTATGTACAATTTAAATACAACTAGCAGAATTACACAGTCAATAAATGATTGGCCAATTAAAAATAATAATAATGATAATTATAGCCTATCCCTATCTAGTGATTCATTAATTGTTCAGGAAGAATCTGATGCTTTTCTGTGCAGTAAATGCAATATTGAACTTTTTTTAGAACTACTTCATAGTGTGTGTTTGTTGTGTAATTTAGTGTCAAATAGTGCTGTATAAATAACATTTTGGACTGAAATCACCATAGGAAGTTATGAGCTTTTTTATTTACACCTAAACAAGAGGAAAAAGCTTAAGTGGCATCTTATTAATTGATTCCACAAATCTCTGCTGTCGCTGATTCCCCACAAACTCAAAAGTTGAGCTTCTATAAAAATACAAAAGTGCAGGAAAGAATGAATCCTTCTGATTCAGCAGCTACAGCCGCCTCGCGCTGCCTCGTCTGTGCAGTAAAACTCAGAGGCAAATCTAAAAGCTTAAGGCGAGCGCTTTATCATCTGAGTTTAAGTAGCATAAAAAATGAAATCTCTCAGCTTAACCAAAGCTGACGTCCGTTTCTCAAGAGGAGGGAGAAAGGGAATGAAGTAGGGTATGTTCAAAGCTAAGAGTTGAGGCCAGACACAGAATAATAACGTGTCTTTCATACTTTCAGGATTGCTGAGTAGCAGCTTAGTAAGCACCAAACGAGAGATGACTCAAAACTAGGTTTTTCTGAACTTAAGGTTGCACCATGATACACATCTCTGAACAACACGAATCAGAAGGAGCAGGAGCAGGAATGAGTCACGGGAGAATTATGCATGTTGAAAAAGACGCCAAATGTGACATTTCAGTACTCAGAACTAGAGAGATCCTGTGCCGATCCAGAGGATATGTGACTCACTGCATGGATTTCCTGCACGCCACTGTATTTATCATCAGAAAATGGCAGCACGGAAAACATTCAGATAACAGCTTCTCATTACTGGCCACTGCATTTAAGGTTCAAATGGTTCAAACGTCACCAGCAACAAGTTGTTTCAGCTGTCACTGACGGGTAAGTATGAAGTGCTCTCTGGGTAGTCTCTACGTAGCCAAAGATTGTCTGTGAGGAAAGATGACCCACTCGGTGGAAACGCTAAACAAGTGCAAGTGTTTATGTAGTTACAGAAAAATCACTGGAGTGATACATCTTCACTGTAGTGGATCTCTTTCAGAAGTTGCATTCTTAATTAATTAATTAAATTATAAAGTCTGGATTTCAGTGTCAACCTTCAACCGTTTAGCGCACATCATGTCACAGTGACTCACAGTGTCGCCGCTTTTCTCTCTCCTTCATATGTTTCTCTGTCACTACTGCGGTTCACGTTCTCTCTTTGTCTCTGTTCAGTGAAGGCCCGCCCTACTCTGCCTGTGACTGGCTGATTCTTGCCCTCACCTGGACCAATCTCAGACCTCATGCTTAAACCCAGCCAACCTGAAACCACGAGTGCTGGCCAATCAGAGACAGGTAGGATGAGCTTTTACCTGAGTAGCGGTGTAGAAACACTGTCAGAAAAGAGTCGTGGGTCAAAATATAATCTTCACCAAAACTGACTGAAACTTAATGACAAGTCTGTTCCGGCTCTGGGTCTGGACAGGACAGAGTCGGGGTCTGAGTCCGGTCCGCGGTCCACCTGTTAGTGACTTCTGCTGCCGAAGATCAGGGCCAAATAACCATTATCCTTCATCTCTACTTAGAGCACTTACAGTATGATTACTTTTATTGTTGTGAAAAGGTGAAAACTTTAAAAACACACAGAAACATTTTAGGACAGAGTTTGACTCTGGTGTCCTAAACATTTCACCCAATCTTAGTCATTTTTCCTCACGAGATAAGTGTTTGTCCTTCATGTTAAAGTCAGTGACTCATGGGAACGAGTTTGGTGTTTGACTGCTTTGTACCCAAGTAGGAGAGAGTTCGTCTGAAAGTGAAGTGAAACTACAAATCTGTTTGGAAGAGGGGGGTGTTAACAGCTCTGGAGTACAAGTAGAAACTGTTTATTCTATTGTTTAACTTGGTGCTGTTTGACCTCTCACCTTTTCTCTGATCTCCAGCGCTCTCTTGCACAGAGGCTCCGCTTCCTTGTACTTTCCTCTCTTCCCATACAGAACAGCCAGGTTATTAAGTGTGGCAGCGACCTAACAGAGACACAAACACGTCTATTATTAAAAAATATATTTTTCTAACATCAATCATCTTGATCTGGTGAGCAGGGAGGAAGAGGGCGTGTGGAGAGGAAGTGATTACGGTGGACAGTAATTTGATCCCAGTCAGATGTATGATAAATCCCCAGTGTATGCACTCAGGAGGAGGTGAACTGCAGAGGCGCCTGGAGGTCACCTCTCATCTCTGAGTCAGAACAGGATCTGGTGGCCATGTGGACAGTGTGGGAGGAAAGATGGGAGGAAGGGCAGATGGGTGATTCAGAGTGATAGAAGGAAAGGAGAGAGAGAAGGAAAGAGGTGGGGAATTAAATTAAGATAAGAGATGGGCCCTTAAGCAAAAGCTCCCACAGTTTGAACGCTTCAAGAATTTTATTCCTTAATTAGATTATGGGTTCAGTATCATTTGTGTGTTTTCTCACTTTTCACCCATCAATGGGTGAAAAAATACGATTTTCTACATGTACATGTTCTTTGTGCATAACAACAAACACATACACAGCTGGGTAAGCAGTAGTTCACTACTCAAAAACAGAATATGGTGACTAAACATGGTGTTTTTAATTTCTGTAATTAAACCACTGATCCAGATCTGGCCAGCTGTTTCTCCAAATAACGCACCCTGTCAATACCCAGCAGAATGAGGTCCACAAACAGCACATGTTTAAAGTCTGAGCTGAAACTACAACCATGACCTGCTCGTCTCCGACTCACTTGTGCACACTTGACGTCAATTCCTGGAAGAATTTGGTAATGATGATAAGATGTAAAGATAAAGCCGACCATGCTACCTTCACATTTGTAGCAGACAACTAAACTTATTCGTGAGTGCCAGGAGTCGTCATGCTAACACTATACACATCTACATAACCAGCGATGCAGACAGACCAGCAAGCTCATACTTTAGCAAGGATTTCATAAAATGAATTCCAAAAGATGTTTGTTCAGAAATGCCTCACTCCTGGAACTCAAATTTAGAACAATTTCACATTTTCCACCAGGCCAGTTCCAGGGCTAATTCAGAGCTGGAGCTAAAGTTTGGACCAGGTCTCTGTGTTTCGACAGCCAAAGAACGGGCTTCAGGGCGGGAAAACTGGTTCCAGGCTGGTACCTATGATGGTCTAAAGCTAAAAACTGACTGTGTCAGGGGCAGGACTATCTTAACCAACAAGATCAACTAAAACTTTGTTTTAAAGATAAAAATCAGCGTATCAGTTATTAGATTTGTTTAAAATTGAGTTGATGCTAATGAACTAACGGCTAAAGCTAACAAAGGCTAACATTACCACCCTACGTCTGAAAAAGGAAACTGGTTCTTAGACAGGTCTTGAACAAGCGCCAAGTTCATGTTGGTCGAAAACGGGTATCAGTAACAAACTTGCAGAGTAGAAGAGATTAAGAGGATGTGAAACAGGCGACAGATTTTAGGAAGCAAATCCCTGGATTCAAAATTTGAAATGATGTGACAGGAAAGAAATAAATAAATAAATCAGACGGTAAATTGTTCAGTAATTTAATATTTTAAGTAAATTCCTTGTGGAAAAGAAGGATCAGAACCTGGTGGCAGGATGAGAGGAGGGAGGTGGCAAGAGAGGAGTGGGGGGAGGGGGCTAACCTCAGCTTCACAAAGTGGAGGGTGATGGAGGTCCAGACAGTGGAGACACAGCCCTGCTAACACAGTTAGTCGACCTGTTGTATGTTTACACTGACAGAGGTTAATGGATCTGAGAATAGGCCCAGCTCAGTTATTTATAAAATCCTCATTGTTCACTCTGATCGTCCCAAACTGGAGTCGCAACCCTGGACAAACACATTAAGGGTATTTGGGAGATGTGTAATTGAGGTTTGGAAGAGGTGCAATCTTAACTCTCAGTCTTGTCTGTTGTGTTGCCTGGGAGGCAAGCTGGGTATAAATATTTTTTAAATTAATTTTATTGATCCTAGAGGGCGAATGTAGCAGCTAAAAATACCTGGACACAAAATGGGAGAGGGTCATGACAGCGTGAAAAAATTAAACATAAGATGGATGGTTCAGTCTGCCAGAGGCCTGGTCTAACAAGATAAAGAGTTCTAATTTTCTCAGGTTGAGCGTCTATTACATTTCAGTTAGGAATCAGTTATTGTTTCTCTTTTATAAAGCAACACAGCAACATTTTGGTAAATATTCTTGTTTACTTCTTGTCTGAGAGTCATGTCACCCTCACAACTGTAAGGTGAATACAAAGCTTAGCATAAGCTTGAGATGAAGACTTAATTTTTAGTTTTAGCATTTAAAGAAACAAGATGCAATGTCTTAGCTAATGATTGTAGCTGTTTTGTTTGATTGTTACAGTTAGCCAGGCTAGCTGCTACAGCCAAGCTAACAAGCTGCTTACCGTAGCTTCAAATTTACCTTACAGGTATAGACAGCAGCATCAGATGTCTTGTGTAACTTGGAAAGAAAGTGAATTAGCGTCTTTTCTGAAATGTTGGACTGTTCCTTTGATGCTGTTGCGCAGGTTGATTCAATGTGTTTTTTGACATATCACATCAGCACTGTATTTCACTCTTAAAAGACCAGGGAAAGAAGTTGGCTATTCTGTGATACTGTTTTTTTCTTGTATGGCCTCATGAATCAGAAAACTAATTAGAAATTGTCCAGTTGGTCAGTGCAAGTAAAAAAAGTTCAGCCCAACTGTTTGATGCAGTGTATAGAACGATGTACTCACAGCTGGATGGTCCCTGCCGAGAGTCTTCTCCCTGATGGCCAGAGCATCATTGAGCAGGTTTGCTGCCTCCTTGTATTTGTTCTGATCTCTGACAGACAGAAGCAAACAGCGTCAGACAATACAGACACAGATGGGCAGAATGACAGACAAACAAAGAGAACTAAACTTTACTGACAATTTCCAGTAACAGCCCATTATTTTCACATGACATGGTCAAAGTAGCTTTGCTGAAGTTTCCCATAGTCAGTGCAGCAGTCCACAGACAGAGAGTCCACCCAGTCTGTCATTGTCTTGGGGTCACCAAACCAAACTGGCTATTGATTCAATAAGATTTGTAGATGTAAGAAAACATTGGACCAGCCCTATAAAATACTTGTCCAGCTCCTGTGTGTCATTCTTTTGTTCTTTTCTTCTTGGGCTGGGAAATTAACACCCACTGTAAATCTTTGGTTTTGTCGAGCTATGTTCTACTTCTGATGCAGGAAGACACGAAGCTCTAATTAAAAGGCCAATCACAGCACTCTGTTGGTTCACACCAAAGTTTTAAAGGGACATATCCCCATGTTTTTCCATCCTGTCGAGTGTGTCTGTATACCTGTGCTGTGGTGATTGTGTCAGGAAGGCCAGGCTAATCACTTGCTCCTGAGATGTGAGGGTATTCAGTTTGTGTTATGAAAGCAACAAGGTTATAAACATTCCTTTCACTGATATATCTACCAGCGGTGAAAGCGAACACTGCCCCAGTTTCACTAGAAGCAACATTCTACTCATTCTAAAATCCTGGGAAAAGGGTTGTAAAATACTCAAAGTGGTGGGGGATTTTGAGAACGCAGGACCCAGCACAGACTACAAACTAAATTTTTGTTTTCTTTGATGTAAGAAATAAAAGAAGTTGCAGCAAAGACATTATTTTAAATAAAATATGCACACTGATCATGAAAAATACATTAGGAATGTCATATTTTACTAAACTAAATCCAGAAGTTACCAACTTCATCCATCTTTTCCCAACAGAAAAAACATTACACCTCCTTAGAAATTTTATCAATATAGAACCACATTTATTAAACTGAATTTTAAGGATACGCCAAACTAACCTGTAAACAAGAGCTAGGATGTTAAGCATGGTGGCCACATCTGGATGGTCATGCCCAGATGTCTTCTCCAGGTCTTCCAGAGCCTGTTTGCACAGAGGCACAGCCACCTCGTATCTGCCCTGGGAGGCATACTGAATCACCAGGTTGTGTAGGGTCCTCAGGCGCGCGGGGATCTCGTAGCCTCCCTGCTGGGCTGCCGCCGCTGCAGCACTGCCATGAGCCGGCTGAACTGGAGGAGGCAAGGTGGTGAGAAGACTAAGTCAAGACAGCAGGATACGCAGCTTAGTGCTTTTAATCTGTTTGCTGTATTTGACAACTGCATTTTTTTTCAGATCCACCACCACAACTGGAATTTTAAAAAACTTTATTTAATTTCACATAAATCTAAAAAATACATAAAATCCTCAGAACTGAGAGGTAAGAACTCAGAAATGTTAATATTTTTGACTAGAAATTGCTCAAACTACATGCTGATCATTTTTCTGTTGGTGATTCATTGATTAATACTAACCTACTAATCAAACACTATCTGGCTGTTAAAATATGTCACAAACAGGATTATTCATATATAAACAATGTCCTCATTCTGCTGCGATGCTCAGCAAACGAGTCGGCTCCTGAGTGCTGCGCTCAACAGGGTCTGGAGGACTGGAATGTCTCTTATGATACGCTAGATGTCTGTCTGACTGGTTCTATGTCAATGTGTATGAATGTGTGTGAGCAAGAGGTCAGGAAACCACCTGATTGGGTTTCTTATTAAAAGCAGGCAGCTCTATATTTACTCTGAAGAAAAGCCAGAGTCGCCCACTGTAGTAATAACACCAACCACAGCGAAGTATCCAGACGCCAAGTGATACCAGGTGCTCACATCAGCCTCCGTGTCTACCTACAACCACATGCTGACAGCATCACTGCTAGAAATTTAAAAGTATCAACATCCATCACGAGAAGTGAGACATACTTTTGGTTTGTTTTTATGACAATGTGTTTGTATATGTATTGTATGTTTGTTCTCTTGCAAAAGTCATCTTAATGTTAATGAGATTTCATGATTAAATAAAGTTAAACTAACTAATCTACTGTATACTCCACTGCCCAAACAGACTGGTCATATCCTCATTAGGAGCTGTAGATGATGATCAAACTGCACAAAAACAGAACAGATAATCACATTCACACACATATTTATTTAATTAAACCACAGCCATTGTGATTATAATTAACTACGATTTTTTATGATTAATCTGCTAATTTTCTTGATTCATCTAAAAAAAAAATCCTTTATATAAAAAAATATATATATTTCAAGCAATTTGTAATCTTATTGAGCTTGATTCACAATTAATTACTCAAGACTCTGGAAGTTCAAAAAGCTTTTTTTAAGCCCTGCACAAAATATCTGTTGAATGAGATAAGTTCATATCATGAGGGAAATTAAAAGGTATATTTCATTGTGATTTTATATTTCATTTTGACAAGCGGCAGGTGTTTCTCATGTTTTAGTGTCTTGGTAGCGATAGAAGTTAACCCTGCCCATCAGTCAGACCTATCACTACCCAGAACTTAGATCAAAAAGACAAACTGGACATAGAATGAAATTCTCCTTTAAAATAAATACTGAACGTTCAGCTAGAAGTGCAGCTATTTTGTCCAGTTGATAAAAAAAAAGCTAAAGCTAAATCTTTACAAGCTCATTTAGGTAATTCACTCTGGGCTAAATGACTAAAATGTAAATATTTGCACTGAACAATCACTGTAACTTAGCCCGAGTCCAATTTAAAGAAAGGCAGAGCTGTCATCACCATTATCTCCCTCCTGCTGACAGCAATTTACCAAAACCCCAAAAGCTTTTCAAGGAGCCTGAATAAGCACGAGGAGGAAAGACATCTAATCTACTCCAGCGTTCACCCAGGCTCCCTCCTCAGAGTCTCAGGCAGCTCTGTTTTAGGATTAATGCCACTTGAGGCACCAGCAGATCCTAAATGCATCCCAGTTCTCTGTTACTGAAGACATTCGCATTTGATCATGTTTAACATTTGCAACTAACTCAATTTACACATTATTCCAATTTAAAGTTACACTAATGTGACTGCACACGGTGATACATCATTGTTATTAAGCCGTCGTGTTTTTTATGGAAAAGTGAGCTGGGTGTTTATTTAGACATGAAGCCAGCACGTTCAGATTAATAGAAAGGAGCGCTTCTCAGGGTACAACAGAGGGATGTTGCAGAGTGCTGTTGTTGGCTCACAAACAATTGCTGGTTTGAGTCCAGTTAGCAGCTTGGAGACGGAACATTAACCAACAGAGAAAACGTCAGAGCTGTGGGACTGAGTGGTTAGGTAATAGTTAGCGGACACCTATATTATACTACTAATATTTTTTTATATCTGCTCATCTGTTTATTTAATTTATTCTTTAACATTTGATTCCTTTAAGTCACTTTGACATTTGTTCATTCATTTTTCACCTAGTACTTCAGAAAACCAATAAACTACTACTACTACTCTCTAACCTCACAGTTACCACCCATCTGTTTCGTATTCTGTTCAGTCCTTTAAGTTTTATTTATACTGTGCTCAAATGTAGCGGCTTGACTGTATTTAGTGTAAACACTGATGTCGGTGCGAGCAGAGATGTGTGGGTGTGTGGCTGATCTAGAAAAGCGACAATGCACATTTAAGTGTGAATGGGTGCGGGTGCATAATTATTGCATTACTGTATGCCCTCTGTGACATTTGTCCCGTTTACTGCTCACTATAGTAATGCTTGATAATGCTTGTTTAGATGTTCAAAATTAGGATTTTAAATAAGCTTTTAATGAGACTTGAAATTCACTCTTCTGCTCCCCTTAATCGCCAACCCAGTTAATCTCTAGCAGCTATGACATGAAACTCTGTTTAGTCATAACTCATTCAGCAGTGATAGCAAAGGTTCAACCACCACGCGTGGAACACAGCGTAATGAAGCCAGTTTTCCCTCCTAAACATGGAAAAAATGTAGACCTTCATTTCAACAACATACCTGCTTCACATCATCTGTTCTACATCCTGCACTGAAATTAAGAGTTTGGGCCAAAACACAGAGAAATCTGGATAAAACCCTAAAATTACACACTAAACACACAATGTTATAAGAGTGAGGAGTTATCACCAGACACACAAAAACCTTCCTTAAGACTCTTAGGAGGAACGTGTGGAACCTCTTAGAGAATACAGCTGGAGATGTTCTATGTTTGTGTTATTGTCAATAAATCAGATGAAGAGATGAAAAGCCAATGAGTTCACAGTATCAGTTTATTTCTGACTGTCTCTTCTTGTTTGTCTCTATTTGTTTAGTTTCCTTTTTGAAAAGAAATTCTCACTAATATCCCTAAACAGCAGGGCTCAGCAGTTTTTACCAAACATAAGTCAAACCAGAGTAAATGGTGCATTTGCTCTGGAGTATTTTCAAACACAGATTATTACACATTTGATGCTCTACTGCATATCTGGGGCAGCTGAGCGAAAATAAACTACAGTGTGTCTCACTGTTGTGTTTTTAATGACAGAGCTCTGTGGTACAGAGGAGTAATATCTGTCTGTGGTTAACATGCACAGTACTTGTTCATGGAATCAGTTCATTGTTGGTTTTAGTCTTTCGTGTGATAATTTGATGACATATATAATAACACCAGAATTACGTTTTAAGTGAGTTTAGAGACTTTTGGATAGTTTAAAAAAATACTTCAGAGTTCAGACAATGATCAGTAGTCTGCAGTTTCACCTCACCGTCTGGTATCACCTCAGCTCTCTCAGAACAGAGGTGACAACAAAACATTTACCAGGTATCAGGTGCTATCTACATTATTTGCCCAATGGAAAGTCAAAAAGAAGTCAGTCTAGTGTAGTCGTGCTGGTACCAGAGCTGGAGTCTGGCTCAGAGTGTGAACCAGTCCATCTTGTCAGAAGCTTAAACTGGCTGGCAAACTGGTGCCTGCAGCCAAATGGGAATCTCAATAGAGCGAAAAGAGTTTAAGCAACAGTGTTAACGTCGTGTTGGGGAAAGAAATTGTCATTTGCTGAGGAGACAAGAAGCTTGCAGGTTACTTTGTGAGATGTCGAAGACAAGCTCAAATTCAAGAACATTTCTTTTAAATTCTGTTTTTGTTTAGAGATTAAGAATTTCACTGGTATTCAAAGATATGAGACATCAGTTCATAACAACAGTTTTTCTGCCAAATACAGAACCCGCTACAGAAAACCTGGAACAGTAAAGCACCAGTCTGGTAGGGAGGATCTCACTCCAATTGGCCTCCGTCCAGCATCAACTAGGTCCTGATTAATGGGCATTTACAGCCAATATAGCTTTACTGTCTAGGCTGCTGAGCTGAAAGACCACCCCATCAAACACCGAGGGAAGGGGTGGACACGAAGAGTGGGAGCAAAGAAAAACGGATGCTTGCATGTGTGTGAGCAGGGTCACAGACGGAAACAGAGTGTGAAAGTACAGAGAGATGAAGAGATAAAGATTTATTTTAAGGCTTAGGAAAAGTTTAAAAAAAGCAACGAATGGCTTAAGAAACTCAACATCATATATTATGTGGTATATTCTCACTCTGGGGACAAACACTAAGTAGATTTTGGTATATTACAGTGGTGTCGCTGGTGCAAAGACTGAAATTTGTCCCCAGAGGAGGTATCAGTTTTACAGTTCTGACACTTTCAAAATTGCTGCTACCGACTATATTTGGGTCACATACTTGCTTCAGGTTCATAACTACATGACTAGAGAACCCCTGCTATTAAATCTACATCCGTAGGCCAGGAGCTGTGTTTCATATGTGGGTCCAGGATTGTAAGTTGTTGAGTCCTTGTGAGCAGAATGAAAAAATGAAGATGGGACACTTACTGCCTGGGGCTTGGTCATCCTGGTCATCTGGGAAGAGGTCGTCCAGAGTCTCTTTACTGGAGTCCGAGTCCTTCTCCTCCTGATTGGGGGGTGGGGGGGTGGAAAAGAGGAGACGGGACGAGGACAGAAGGACAACAAAAAGAAAGAGATTATGAATTGAGCGAATGCACCAGTTTATCTGCTGATGCCGTGATTCTGTATCACTTAAAATATTTAGTATCTGTATCAGTAACTTTCACTCGTCTCAGCTGCAGACAAGGTTTTTTTTTCTGGAAAGTGACTAAAAACCCTTAGATATAGATGAACAGAAGATGCTCAAAATGGCCAGTGATTGGCAGTTTAAAATGCCCTACGTCTCTCAGTACTAACACTACTTCTAACTAGAGGTTTAATGGTTCTGAAACTGAGAGTAAAACACACGTCTCACTCCTGATGACCCCAAAATTTGATACAATATCCCAGGAATCTGAAATTCCTCATTGTACAAGGACCCATCACATGCCCCTGTGTGCAGACTTTACTTTACGAAGGTGACACTGTTTCCAGAGTAGCATAGGATGTCTATGAGCTGCTTTGGTGCGCTGTGTTCAGTGACAGTACAGGGTGCAGGTCATTTGTGTTTCAACCTGGGGCCCTAGCCCTAAAAAGATGAAAGCTTTATTCTTAAATCTATATCACTGACATTAACACTTATCACAACTGTGGACTCACAGATGGGGACAAGTCCTCATCGTATTTCTTCAGCTGGTTCATGAACTCCAGGTGCTTCTTCTCCTCCTCCAGCTGGGCAACGCTTTGCTCGCTCTTCTGCAGTTTCTGCTGTGTCCCTGCCAGCTCGTCCCTCAGCCACTGGTTCTCCTGACAGAGCCGGCGTACCTGAGCTCGCAGCTTCTGCTTCTCTGACTCCACGGAGCTCAGGTGGTTCGACAGGGCCATCATCACCTGGATAAAGAAGAGGCAATAAACAATAAATTCAGGAATTATCAAACTATCAAAAATATAAAAACAAAGGTGATTGCCCACTGTCCCAGTGATAACCAAGAGCATATCTCATTATTTGTAACTACAATAATATGAAAATATATGATTTTAATACAAAGAGATATCATGACAGACTCAGGTGCATCAGGTGTGAAGTAAGATACTAAAATTGCACTAATACAGAAGTATTAGTGCATACTTCTAGAACTAAATTTGTGAGGCGATGAAATCCACCTTATAGCATCTGCTGTAAGATGAAAGCATGTTAGTTGTAATTACACAAAGTTTGCAGATATTGGAGGAGTTACTGCAGGAAAATTATGCAAAAGGTACGAAGCACACTGCAAGCAAAAAGCTGGAGGTAAATATTAAATGCTGTACGGTGGACGTGCAGTGTATTCTTCGTCTGTTGCAGCTGGGAGATGAAGACGAGGGGCTAAAACACTGACGATGACTCATCAGTGACTCATAGGCCACTGCAACGACAAAACATTTTTTTCCTCTGCAATTCTGAATTTTTTTCTGAACTATAAAACTAAAAGATTCTCACTTTTTCGTTCCTGGGAAAATCTTTGTTCATAATCAACACCCACCTTTAGGATGGAAACTTGGAAAACACTAGGGCAGGAACTATTTGTCAATTAATTCTAAAATTCTATATTCTATAGAATTCTAATTCTATAAAAAATAGGTGGGAACAATTCTGATCATCAGTTACAAATAAATGTAAATATATACCAAAGAGGACTGAGTCTTTACTGTCCACATGCTCAGGCTTCCACTCATATTCAGATGACGATTCACCGGTGATCGTCAGACTCTGGGACTCTAAACACACACCTGTGCCTCGCTCAGCCCTAGCTCCAGCATCTCCAGGGACTTGCGGATCATGTGGGACTTTTCCTCCACCAGCACTCCTTCATCATCCTGCTTCAGGCAGCGCAGCGTGCCCAGCAGACCCTCCAAGATGGAGTGGTGCTCCTGCTTCAGAGCCTCCAGCCCCTGGATCACTTGCTTTGTGCGGGAGATGATCTCATCCTGGGACAGCTTCTCCCCAGGGTCCTCCTCCTCCTTCACACACACCGCGGTGGACATGTCCTCACGCATCCTGCAGATTTTACAGCCAGAGAAGAACAGTTCAGTGTCATTGCGATGCATAAATCCAGTGATGTATAAATCTCTTCAGCATGTCTCCTGTGTGTAAATCTAGACCACGCAGTAAAAAAGCTGCAAAAAATGTCTTTGATGTGCTCATAATGTTGAAGGGTACAAATTGCCGCAGTGCAAATGACTGAAATTAAGGCACCTAAAAGTAATTTATTGTCCTCTAAACATTCTGCAGAGGAGTTTATTCAGAGTTAATGTTGGCTGTTGTAAAATATATGTAAATGTAAGAGACACAACCTCCAGGAAAAAGGAAAGACACGTCACATGAATAGACTGAGGATAAACCACAAACGTCTGACATATTAATTCATGCAAAGAAATCATTAATGAGCAGACACACAACCTTCAGATGTCTCACTTCTGACCTTTTTTGATCTCATGGCAAGCTAAAGGTCTTTTCCCTCCCCGCCAGTGATTCATCTCCCTTTACGATCGATACCGAGCTCAGAGTGAGAAACAACACAGGCTGAAATAAAAGGTTAGACCACGTGTGTGTGTGTGTGTGTGTGTGTGTGTGAGTGAGGTTGGTTCAGGCCGAGAGAATAAGAAATGCTCGTGCTTCGCTCTCCAACTGCACTCAAGGTGCCTTTGAGCCAGGTAGTTCCCGACCTGAAAAGTTGTGTACAGTGTGAGGAGCGGCAGGGTGCTGCAGCAGAAGAAGCTGGATAAACAAAGATTAAATATAATGTGGCGTTCATGAGGTGCTCTGAAAAACTGAGGAGTCATCAGTTAAGATGCTTTAAGAAAAAGAGGGACTTTCGTTCATCCATGAAGAAGCGTTTAAACCAAACCTTCAGCCTGCTGACAGTTCAAATCCACATCTGAGGCTTTTTGGACTGGTGTGGTTTACAGATAAAGACAGATATGAGCAGAGGACTGTCAGCCAGGGAAACTGACAGGAACTGAGTGAGAACTGAAACACACAGATTTACTGTTTCTAACCTTTTAAATATGATGCTTCATACATGAAAACAAACTCTAAACATTTGGAAACATGACGGTTCAGACATAGCAAGACACTGGAAGATCTCCTTGAAGTTCACCTTGCATTACATGCATTTTTTTATTTTCTAGCATTTTACAGATAAAATTACAACATGAATTTAAGTACACATTTATGAGCAAAGATTTCGTTACATATAACTGAAATATAAGTTATATGTCAGGTATGCTTCTGCCTGGTATCATTTTGTCATGATTATTATACTGACCTTCCCATCTATTGCAGTTAAACATCCTTCAAATCCATCTTTATAATTACAATATCACCCATAATAGTCGGCCTCTACCCGCTACCTTAATACAGTCTAATTAGAGCTTTGATGATTAAAGAAGTTCACTGTTGGATATAAAAGGTAAATCTGATGTTATTAGTCTGCACATATTAGCCAAACACTGCACTTTAGCATCAGCACCCTTAATGCTGTACCTCAATATGTTTTTCACACACTACATCTCACTCCACCCTGACTTCATTTGCTTTGTATTCAAAGCATTCACAAACTTAAGAGGATTACGACTGAGCGTTTCGGCAGCACTTGTAGCGAGCTGCCCATTACATCTCTGCAACTACACCAACCTGAAAGTGCAAACACTCCCTCGAGTGAATACCCACAGAAACACCAACTGAGGTTTTATACTGCACGACTCTGTGAAAAGTACAGGAATAAAACTCTTGGGTGTGACTGACTGAACATTAGTCTTATCCTCGATCTTGCTATGATAAAATCAGTTGAATCAACTTGCCCACCTTAGTATAAAAGCTGCTATGGTACTGTACCAGGTGAAGGGAGCAGACTTGTCCTGAACTGCCTCAGATTTCACATTTCAGTTCAAATGTGGAAGAAAAAACAATCAGCTGGAAACCACTGCGAGCAGACGAGGCAGACGGAGGGAGGGCTGCAGCCCTGATCGCTCCATGTGACTCAGCAACCGGCATGCAGCCTATCAGCTGGCAGCAGAGCAGGAAGGTGATGCTGTGTGCGGGAGGAGATGGAAAACAGCAGCTCCAGGTGAGCGGAGCTGTGCAGCACGGGTGGAGTTTCAGCGGAACAAATGTGACAAAAACAGAAAATATATATATAGCCCTTGTGCTTTTATTGGTCCGGCAAACTGTGCTATTCCAAACGTGTACATTCATTTGCTTGCTAAAATAAGTATTAGAGTGCTCCCAGATTTACAATATTTAAGACAACAACTAATGTCTATTTTAATGATCAATATACTGATTATCGATGAGTTATTTTGACTATAAAACATAAGACTATCCATCTCAGCTTTCAAGCTGAGGTCTTGAAACATCTTAAAAAACAAATATTGACAATGTAAAATTTGGAACCAGATTAATTTCAGACGTTTTTCCTTAGAAATTACAGTAGTGACGACTTGACTGTCAAAATATTTTAAAATGTTTAAATAAAGTAAAATTAAAATAGATAACACAAATTCAAATCATATGATAATAATAGCAAATATATATCCATAATATCCATTTTATCCATAATACATACTGTGTATGTGTGTACATAGAATCTCCCGTTGTATATAGTGTCTATCTTTTTTTATTTTTTTGTATGCTTGTTTCTACTCTTTGCTATCTGTACTGAGCTGTGGTAACACACTAATTTCCCCGCTGTGGGATCAATAATATCTTATCTTATCTTATACCTGAGTGGAGTGTACATCTAAACAATTATGATTTGGAGATTTTAATAACGATGTGCTGTTTCAGTAATAGTGCTCGGGACTCGGGAATAAGCTGCTGCTGTGGTTCATAATCTATGAATGAATAAGAAACATGCACATGAGGTAAAGTACCAACAGCGTCTCCTTCACTTCCATCCAGCTGAAGATGAATATACCAAAATAAAAGCGTTTCTTAAACTGCAGCACCAAACGTTTCAAATTCAATCTTCGAAAGAGACTTTTTTTTTAATCACAACAACCCTGAGCAAGGTCAGATTCTAACCACTGGAAACTGCACAGAAGAAGAAAGACAACTATCACTGCAGGCAGTGTAATACAGAAGTGAAAGTGACAGCACAAGCCCGTTCTCCTGTGCTGATCCAACAATCTTTGTATTTCTGGCGTCAGATGAGTCTCAGAGTACAAAACACCACAGGGAGTGGCAGAGAAACTATTTCTGATGTTAACTTTTGAAATGTAAATAGCTGGCTTGAAGCTGCGTGCCTGGGGGCTGCTGCAGCTCCTCATACAAGGAGAGACGCAGCAAGATGAGGGGTAATGTTGTGTTTAGGGATTAATGAAGAATAGGAAAAGTGGGTGCTTGCTCTGGGCTTTATGCATAAGAATGGAGCCTGCAGCATGACAAACAGAGCACAGTGAAGAGCATGTTTAGTCAGCTCCGTGTGGGCTGAGAGTCATTAGACGATGACATCTGTGATCATTTTTAAACACACAGAAATCTGACAAGTTAAATTTACTGGATGATGTTAAATCTAGAATCACTCACAACATGCTCCCAGACAACTGTGTGTTTGTCTGCTCATGAGTGGAATGACGCAGCAGTTGTTTCACCTGTAGCCTGTCTATCTGCTATTCAGAACCTCAGCTACTAGCACAGAGATGCAGGTTTGTCTTGTATGAGTAGCTCAAAGAACTGGGCAGGGTCCTTAACCACACCAGCTAATACACTGGTGGAGGTGAGAATAAAGAGCACACCACGTCACAGGATCTCACCACCCAGACTGAACTGGTTTGTGCAGCACACTTTTGTCTTACTAATATTACTGTTCACTTAGACTAAAGCCGAAACAAACCAAACCAACACTGACCTACTGTCACCTCGTGTATTATGCAAACAGCTGCACATAAAGAGCAACAGTAATATTCTTCAGGAATGGGCTGACAAATTTCAGGGAGGGAAGTGTTTGGGTCGGGGGCTCCCTCCAACCAGTGAGCCCAGACAGGCCGCCACACTGAACACGATGGTGTAATTGGGACAAACGTGGGGCATTTCACCAGCCTCCGCTGGAATCAGTACTTAATGTCGCACTACTTCACCAGCTACTTGTCTGTCCACTGTTTGGTGCTGTACAGCACAGGGGGTTTATCAGAGCTAAAAGAGAAACAGCATGAGTCACCTCACCTGTGACAGCAGACATATGATGCACTGTTAATATAAAAATGTAGATTATAGTCGCATTAGCTGTTAGTTTACTTATATCTTGTGCATTTACATGCTGCAACCTTTCCTGTAAAACATCAGTTTTACCCAAATATCGAGCTGTTACTAATGCATCATGTGATGACATTAGCTGTTAGCATCAAGAAGATGGAGTCACAAGACATGACAGCGCACGGCTGAAGTGCAGGAAATGACGATTACGACTCGTGTGACTGGTATTAATAATTAACAGACTGTGTCTGGTGGATATCAGAACCTACAGGCACTGAAAACATCTTATTCTCACTGCACAGAGTAACTTTGTGAGAATTAATTTGCCCCAGCCTGCCGTGTTAAACCACGTGTCATCTCATTAAAAGGATAAGCTCTCATATGACAAGAGTACCGATAATGTGCTCTTTCCAGGAGCAAGCTTTTGGCAATAAATTAAATGTATTATCTGAATCACTGATGTAAGATGTTCTGATCTACAGAGACAGCAGAGGCACCACTGCCTGCTGCAGCAGCCTGAAGGCTGAGAGAATATACTGGATTTATTCCTTATACAGACACTGACTTTGTTCAACAACTTGCTTCAGACTCTCCACAGATTAAATTTTAATTTTAAGTCTGCCTTACCAACACTGGACTGATAAACTCTGAGACTGATTGTAGGAAACCCTCCTAAGTGCCTCTCGTCCATTTCTCATAACCGATCATTTCACCCAACTCCGTTTGCCATTTAGAAAAGAAGTACTTATCAGTTTGGCGTAGTACAGAATATTTTTGAAGAGGAAATCTCAAAAAGGTGTTGAACTTTTAGATAGTGTACTAGTGTACTTTAAATTAGTACAAGTGTGTTATTTTTCTGCAGCAAAAACACATAAGCTTGGAGAAACAAGCTAAATCTGTTCCTTTATTATTACACCTAATTCCTGTGTGATATTTACAAAAAGAGACGATACAGAAACACCAACAAACACTGTTTCAGCAGCTATCGACTGTATGCCGGTGGAGCTGCTGCACAGATGTTTCCATTAATCGATTAATTGACTGACAGAAACACTGGCAATGTAAATAATTCCTCTTCTTAAAAGTGAAACACTTCCTCTATGTATTGGTCTTGTATGATAGTAAAGGGTATGTTTTGGGGACTGTGCAGAAGGAACAAGACATCACCTTGGACTTTGTTGGCAGATGAATCTGTATTAGAAACTGATTGTTGCTCATCTCACCTGCAAAACCTTCTGAAGTGTGCAGCAACAACACATTCATTATCACCTCTCACCTGCAGAGAAAACTCCTAAGGTTCAAACCCACCTCTGGGACCTGCATCAACAACAAGCTGCCCCGCGGGGGTGGCAGAGAGGAGGCGTCAGCAGCCCTGCGGATCGTCATGAGAATTCACTGCAGGTGGATTAAACCTTAAATACTACAGGGCAGCGCAAACAAAAACCGAGATGCCAAGCACACATCGACAGATTGCGTGTTTGCATGCGTCCTCAATCTTAAAATATTCATAGACGCCTCCCAGTGTCTTTGGTTTCCCAGCTGTGAGCCCCACACTGGGATCCGCTGTCCGCTCCACACAGGCAGCTTTTCACAGCCCTCAGCCCGCTCTGAATATCAATGAAAAGACCCCCAGCACCGGCGGGCTTCAGGCTGCTGCAGTGACCCGACAACAGCACCTTTCCACCGGGCTGAGTACAGCTCCTGCTGCTCTGTCTCAGCTGCGTTTCTCTTTAGAAACAGATTAACCTGTAGAACCAGTTAGTAAACACTTTCGTGCCACAGCGGGCTAGTCAACTCCGACCCGGTACTCAGCGACGGTTAACGTGCTCGGGGTCGTCTAATTCCTGCAATTAACGTAAACACGCAACGTTACAGAGCAAACAACGAGGATATTTGTTTAAAACATAAGTGCGCAAATTATGTCACTGTATTATGCTTCATATAACAATTAAAATGACTGCGGTCTGACAGAATGACACAGACAGAAACGTTTGGTACAACACGTCAGCTAATGACACAATCCATGAAATACACGGAGCCATTCTTACCGTCCCCTAGGACATCCGTTGCCAGTGTAGCCGAACTCTAACGTTCGTCGCTCCTCGTCTTTTCTCCTTTAAATCCCGTCTTTCTTTGAAAATGGACGACTCCCTCCTTTCTGCGACTACGTTTGCTGATCAGCCTAAATGAATATACACACGTGTTGTGTTGAAACAGGATCCCCAAACTGTCTCCGCCTGCTGCTGCGATGTTGTTTCGCCGACTGCGCTTCGCCGCATCAACCGCCGTTGGTGATGACCAGCTAGCTACATAGCTAGCTAACCGCTAACTGTCAAACTGGCGTTAGACGGAGCCGCTCAGGAAAAAAAACCTTCCTCTGTGTTCACATTTCACACAAGAGCAGGTCCCGTCAGGCAGCAGACAAGAGAAGGGAACTGCTCGTCCATGAAGATGACAGCTCGCTGGTCCACGGGCTGGATGACTGCGCGGTGCGTGAAAATGGCGTTAGCCGGCGCCCCCCTCACTCTTCCCCGGTACTGATGTCACTCCTGGCCGGATTAAAGGGGAAGCTGCGGCGCGACTTAAGCAGCCAGATTTATCTCTGCTGCAAAAACAAGAAGTGCGAGAACGACTCAAGCAGCCAGACTGTTTGGACAGGAACTGAAATAACGTTTTAGTAAGGCACCATGTGTTGTCTTTATTATTATATTATTAATGATTGTAAAACACATGGGAATCAAGTTGAGTCGACTTAGCTTCTCTTGTTAACCTAATGTGATTAGTCAATTTAAAGTTTGCTCAACTTGTATGAGTTTCTAGTTTTTTTTTTCCTTCCAACTTGATGTATTTCAACTTAAAATGATGAGCTGAGAGTTCACCCAGCTCATTCAAGAGGTGCTAAATCCCAAATTATGAATACCATTTTTGTATTGTACACATAATTATAGGGTTTTTTTTATACTTTGCCAGCCTACAGCCCACTAATAATTTCACATTTTTACTTATCTCTTTAGGGAATTCTTTCATTTATTAGGGAGACCTTCAACAAACTGAAAGCTTTTCTACTAGACAGAAGCCGTTTGTAAACCACAAAATGCAGAAATTCTATGTGGACTCGTTGAATGTAGGAGCTGGTTCATTGAATCTGCATCTGTGTGCATTCTTTAAATATGTTTTGATAATAACATGTCTCCCTAATGAATTAAATGCTTTGCTAAAATGATAAGTGAAATTAATGGCTCATAACTGAGCCACTGCTCTAAAAAGCAAGTAAATAATTTATTAACCATTAAGCTATTAATTACAGCTTCTTGTAGCATTTTAAACGTTGCCTTGTCAGAAAGTTGTTGCTAAAAGGCTTTTAACTAAAACATCAATAATGATTGTGACAAGCTGAGCTGTGCAAACCTTCGTGGGTGCAGCCATTCACTGCTGAGACTGCTTATAATATACAGTACTGTACATTTCTCTGCATCATGAATACTTTCACATTTATTAGGTACGCCGAGCTTAAATGCAGTCCAGCAGTCCTGAAATTAAACTTCCTTTATGAAAGTAATGTTTAGTCTTTGTTCAAACAGTTTTACAAAGGTGTTGATTTATCTGGATTTGTTTGGGCTGTTCCATTCAAAGTGTTTTTATTATTTTGTCCACCACATTTGAAAAATATAGTATGGGCTAAACAACAGAAACACCTCTGTATAATGCAATTTATTTACCAACCTTATCTATTTTGGAGCATGTTCCCTCATAAATGTGTCCTTTGACTCTCTTGGTAAATTCATCCCTGTGCCGACATAAAACAAGTTCAGGTACCTACACAGGTCGTCGCAACTCATCCTTAAAAATGTAGTAAATCTCTGTCTGAGCTGTTGTGGGTTTTATAATAAAGTGCAGCCAGGTGGGAACAGACTTAATAGATCTATTTATTTTATTGATGTTCCTGGTAAACACCCTCCTAATGGGAAGATCCTTATGATTCATGATTATTTAATGTAGCTGTAAAAAAGTGGTGAGTGATGTTGGTCTCCAAGTGAACAGTGAAATATATTTATGGAGCTAAGGGCATCTGACTGCATTTTCAGTGAAAGGGGGGAAAAATAAAAGACAGAAAAATAGATCTCAAAGCAGATTTGATGATAGATTTCTAATTATTGTCATTTTAAATACCAGTGAAAACCAGGAGGACGATAAAATGCTGTAAAAACAAATTACAAACATATGACAGTGGGTGAATTGTTGATTTATTCTCGTCAGGTGGTAGAAGTGCTGTTCTTCTTCTTGCCGTTGTGTTTATCAGTAACAGTCGCCCACATGTTTTTTAGGGCGACTCGGGCCATGAGCAAGGTGATGGTGAA
Organism: Ctenopoma multispine; assembly: GCA_034779795.1. Classification (NCBI taxonomy): domain Eukaryota; kingdom Metazoa; phylum Chordata; class Actinopteri; order Anabantiformes; family Anabantidae; genus Ctenopoma; species Ctenopoma multispine. The sequence continues at coordinate 2,107,877 of JAUYWH010000014.1, forward strand.
GTTTCGCCGGTACCACTCCCTGAATGTGAAAAGGGAGGAGAAGAAGAGAGTTAGAGGATGTTTGCTCAAGTTAATCTTGAATAAAATCAATTAAAATCATTAATTAACACTATAGATTTTAACTAATAACACACATCACTGTAATGTTGTCGACCATATTGAAAACATCACTCAAACACTCAGGTTGGAATATGTATGTATGTTGTGCCTGTAGGTACTTAAATCCTCATGGATCCCAGCTAAATGACTCCAAATCCCAATGAGACACACTGATGCTGCTAAAGATTTCACACCATCCCACTGATCTACAGATGATGCAGCAGCAAAGGCAAAGACAGCGAAGACCTCAAGCTAGTGAACATACATGTAAATCATGCTGGTGCCTACCTTAAAATCAGCTTTGACTTACAAAACCTTTTACGAGAAGGGAAATGTCCTGAAGGACACACAATGTGTTTCGGTGAGTGTACACAACAGGACTCCTTTAAGAAATTCATATCATATCATATTCATATCATCTAGGACCCGTAGGAAGAAAATGGGAGAACGCTGTGTTTGATTTACCCCTGAGACAATAACAGAAATAACAAAGACACAGTAGTGCAATCAGAAATTAGACTTTCAATCCCACACAGGGATAAAGCAGCTGCAGAGAGCTTGTGTGTGTGTGTGTGTGTGCAGTAAACTTCATCTTTATTCAGGATTCACTAACCTAAAAACAACTCAACCACTTTGCAATGCTAATTCTCAGAAAGCGCGTCACAGGCTCCTGTGCATGTTTGTCACCGTCCCTACACGATGTGGTACAGTTTAGAACAGCATCAGTTAAAGCCCCCAGCTCCCGTGGAGATGGAGGGAGATGCAACCAGCAGCGCCGTGGGAGACACCCGGCTGCAAAAACAACTCACTTGTTATAATTAGCATGTCGTATTCTGTTTCTGTCGAGGAAGCTTTTGTAAAACACGGCCATTTCTTCACTGTTCAGGGACCGCCGGCGTCCTGGGGGGGAGGGGTTGGGCACAAACAGAGCAGATGATTTTATACTCTCATTAAGATAAGTCTCCTTGTTAAATCACCAGATGTTAAAATCTGGTTGTCCTGAGATGTTATGAGTGATATCGCTTCCTCACCTTGCTCATCATGCACAGTCAAGCCTTTTGTCTTCAGTTGTGAAGTGATGAAAGCTTCTTTTTCCTGCAGACAGCAGCATAAAAACGTGTTCTCTTTTATTCCTACTTCAGTCTCTCTTGTTAAAAAAATTAAATAAAATACAGGATCATATTTTATACACATGCATTTTCATAGCACCAAGTTTAAGGAACATATCAACACAAAATATTTGCATATTAACAGATTTCTATAAGATAAGTCTATTTTTAAGAACTTTTTCTTTCTGACTGTCGGACTGAAGGTAAATAATTGCTCGTGAAGTCTTAAAATCATTCTTTGAATACGAAACTAAATCTATTCACTTTTTTACTGAAAATGTTACCACTGTTATTTCTTAATAATGTCTGGTGAGGGATGAAAGCAAAGCGTTGCTGCTCTCTGCTGGTGACAATAAGAACTTTCTCACATAATAGTTCAACATTCAGTTTTACTAATTCCCTGTGGGGAAGCTCCACCTCCACTGGGAGGTCAGAGGTTAAAGGTCGGCTGCAGGACAGAAGCTCTGGAGCTGGTAGAGATGTTTGCTGACTCAGGGGCATCACTTTGGTCACTTGGTGCAGCTTAACTCCCTTATTTGCCTCCATGTTTCCTTCACGTTGCTATTAACGTCTCATGTACATGTGATACACAGACCGTTCTGGAACTGTGACCCTCACAGTCTGAATGTTTGTTCCCTGGGTAACAGTCTGTCAGAAACCACTGCACTAGACTTTTCCCTTCTACATGAAATAAAGAAAACTACTTAACCTTGCTGAAACTGAAGTTCTGCTTGGTCCAGAAGTCGTGGTTCCAGTCCTCCGTCTCCTGCCTCATGTGTCTCAGTCGTCTCTCCGGCTCTGACTCATTCTCAGGGACGTGGTAAACGATGGGCCGCAGGTTTGACAGAGGGTTTGGTGGACCGATCCAGTCGTGTGTGGAGCTGGTCGCTGGTCTGAAGGTAGCTCTCTGAAAAAGAACAAACAATCCGCTGTAAAACATGTTTTTACGTATGTGCACGAAGGCGAGAGATTATCAATAACTTCAGCTATAGTTACAGAAAAATCTGTGTCCCAGAGCTACAGGTGACGTCTCCAAAGGATGTTCAGTGATATAATCCTCACATTTCAGGACTTGGAACCAGCTAATTCTTGGCATTTGTACTTGAAAACTGAATCAAACAATCAAATATTATCTTGTCAAGAAGGTTTTTTTATTAGCCACAATGATTAATGTGTAGAAACACCAGGGGAAGGGGAAACGGGGAAATTAATTATATTAATTCTTTGTATAACTACTTCAAATGAACATTTCCATTTTCAGTCTGTGTCTTTACTTAATATGATAATACCCAGATTTAAAGAAAGACTGAAGGGCAGTAACCCTCCTGTGAAGGACACGTGAGTAAATAGTAGACATTTTCACGCCCAGACACAGAAGGACGTCACGTGGGTGTAAAAAAAACAGCAGAGCTACAGCAGCCTGCTTATCATTTCTAACCAGACTGCACGATGAAGAACAGCGAGGACAACTCAGAGACCAAAAACCAGGTACTAAAGTAAGCAAAGGGTTTATTCAGAGTCACTGATCTGTAAACACACTAGAATAATAATTACAGCCACATCACAAGTTTGTTTTTTTACTTTTTTTACATACTTCAATATGAGGTAGACGTACTGTAATTTGGAAATGCATAATAATAATGACATATTTTATGAATCCTGTTGTTGGGACGGCTAACAGACAATACATGTTGCTGCTGCTACAGAGTTTCTGTGTTTCTACACGTAATACCCCATAAAAAGAAAGTGAACACATTTCTGGAGGATTAAACCTTTCCCAGGTTTTATCCCATTCTTCATTACGTGTCCTCTCCGGTCAGACTGAATGGAAGTGTCATCTTCAGGTCTCTCCTCACACATTCTATGGGGTTTCGGTCTGAGTTTTCTCTGAGACTTGTCCTGAGGACACTCTAGCATTGTCCTGTTTACTTCAAGTCACTGCTGTTCTGGAAGATAATACCCGTCTAAAGTATGTGCACTCTAGAGCAGGTTTTCTTTAAGGTCTTTATCTTTCCTTCAGCTCTGACCAGTCTCCCTGTCCTTTCCATTAAGGTGCACCACCATAGCATGAAGCTGCCACCACCATGCTTCACTGTAGGAAATGCAACGTGAACTGTGAACATCATGTATCCTGGTGTTACGGCCTTTCTCAGTCAGTTAGCCACAGATGGTCTCACTTTGTTGTCATGAGTTACTGAATGTAGATTGATGGGCAAAAGTGTCACACAGTAGACTGTGACACATGAAATCTAATGATCATTGTTAGATCAGCGCCCTGTACTTAACGCTACCTGTCTCTGATTAACAATCTTCATCTTCCTGTACGTCTTTTTATAAAGAGAAAAATACCAAACACACCATCATCAGTATCGTACATACTGGTCCCAAAACACATCAACAAGCTGTCAAGGCCGTCGAGTGGATCACATGACAGTGTCTATAAAACAGGTATTCAACTTGGGGATTTCCTGCAGTGGTGTAACAATTGGAAGGATTTGAGTTACACACCTTTGGTGTTTTATTCTGCCGGGCTGGATGTTTGGAGCTGCAGAGACGACTGCTCACTGCTGATAAGATGTGTGGGCGCAGAGGAGCGCGGAGGGTGAAAGGACAGAAACTCCTCCATGTTAAACATCCCACCGCCGCTTCTGCTGCTTTCCGGGAAGACATCGGACTTTACCGGAACCAAACGGCGTCTAGAGACCAGTTAGTGCACGTTACAGCACGGAGCACAAGCTGTTAACGTCGCTCCACGCTTCTGTTCGATGGGTTCATGTCGGTGTCCCTCTGTGCACAAACAGCAGTCCTGTCACGTGGTTCCAGTAGCGCTCCACAACCACAACGGCACTACCCGGAGTCAGGCGGGTCGGGCGGGGGTTTCACTGTATTCTGTACTGGTGGACGGTCACCGCAGAGGTTCTCGGATCATTTACTTATAAGGAGACTTATTAATACCCCAGAGTAGAAATACTCCGTCACAAGTAAAAATACAAAACTATTCGACCAAAAACTTGCACGTATCAGAAGTAAAAGTACTATTTATGCAGAGCGACTCAGTTTATGTATTCAGTATAAAGTACATAGTGAAGTACATGTACCTCACTATACTGCATAAAGTATTACACTGCACGTTATCATATTATATTAAACTATATTATTTACACTCTGTTGTAATTTCACGTCAGCTTTATTTATATAAAACGCATTTCAAGCACAATCCAGTATTATTACTTAGCCTACATGTAAACTATGTACTTTCTATTGAATACTTTACTCTGAAATGCTCAAGTAATCCGATTAACAGTATTTTATGTGGTAATACTGCACTCCTCTTGAATTCCCCACCCTTGACTCTACGTGACAAACGGCACTGAGGCATGAATAAATAAAACGAACCACACGTTGGACGACCAAAACTTACGCTTCGTTAAAACAGTTAAGTCGATCACCCGCCAGATAACGCTTTAATATTTGATTTTGTAAGTCTTTGTAGATGTATTAGAATGTAAATTAAGCACAGATTCAAATATCTTATCACTGTTGTCAAGAAAGGAGAACAAATTAGTTTAATTAGATCGTTTTAAGCTAAGACAAACTCCGGGTTAGTTCACACTTGTGAGCAGGAAAGTAACTACTAGAAGGTAGCTAGGTAGGCTAATGTTTAGCTTTAATCAGAGGACGTGCGCACATTCCCGCAACGCTTCAGATGGCTGTACGCTGGCTATGCAGGTAAGAAATCATCTGCTATAGTGGGGAAGGCGGTGTCAACATATTAAGACCTAAAAAAGCTGAAGTTGTGTGGCCAAGGTGGGGCAGAGTCAGGTGATCATCGGTAGCCTAGCTTGAACCAGACAATGGCATTCACAGAGCGGCATACGTGGAAAACTGGGCTCATGTCCTGCTGAATCGAGTCCAGAACGGCAATTTAAATAGTCTTTAAGCTTCGATAACACATCTGATTTTAAACAAAGTTGTTTTAAAGCGAGAGTCGGCGGAGGGAGCCCCTCAGATCGTGTGTGGGAGGGGCGACTCCAGCAGCCCGACCGCATCAGTCCCGTCAGTCAGCCGCTCGGTGCTGAAGCTGACCGCAGCCTCGTTATCGTCGCCTCCATCTACATATCTCCGATCTTGGGATTATCCACTTGGATGCCGCTTCCTCCCACGGGCCGCCCTGCTTTGGCTGATGGAAACAGACATCCGTAAAAATGTGCGCGAATGTGTTCGGAGTTTTGAAAAGGTGAGAAATGCTGCAAACGACGCTCTGAGATGCAGCTGTTATTGTGCCAGGCTGCACCGGGCAGCTTCTGGACATGCTGTGGGGTGTTGGCGATGGTATCTGGGTCTAGTCGAGGGGGGGTGACGCTTGGTGGTTCTGGTCCAGCTGTGGTAATCTGGCTGTTGTCACAGAGGCAGCCAAACACAAATCTCTACGGTGACATAATGCGCAAAGCTTTGCAGGACCGGTGCATGCAGCCGGGGAAGATCCTTGAACCATTTGGGGGGGCTTTAAAGGTGGGGATGCTGCTTGCATGTCACCTCCAGCTCAGTTAGCCTTTTATGGGAGACTGATTCCTACTAGCAAACCTATTCTTAGCTTCAGGGACCAACACACCAGCCTGGAGTCTGCCCTTTTTCTTGTCTCCCCTGGATCTCACTAAGGGAGGAGGTGATTGCCACGCTGGAGTGGATTCTGTCCAGATTATCCTAATAAATACTCAGACACGTAAGCTCTTGTCCAGCGTGCACACAGCTGCTGTTCTGGAAATGGCCATCCCTTCGTGCTCTTACATAAAACTTTAATGCTGATACATAATCCTGTCTGTTGTAATAAGGGTTATTGAAGATGTGAATAAAAAACCCATCATACTATGGGCTGCAGCATTTGTATGCAACAATCACATCATGCTTTCAGGCACCTCTGCTTGTAATGACAGCCTGTCTCATGGTGCAACCTCTCCCCAGAGCCATGTTCTGTTGCAGTAACTCAAATCCAGGCCTTATCATAATCCTGTCATAAACCAGTCACCCTGTAGATAGGGAAAGATCACTGTGATGTAGGACGGGCGTTTATTTTGGAAATGATGGAAAGAATTCCCTCAGGAGCAGTTTTCTTCTTATTCTTCATCTATTTTTTAATCTGAAGTAGATTAGCTGTTTGCATTTTGATCCATTAATGTGGCCTAATATGCACCGGCCAAGGGGCCAAAGGGTGAGAGGGGCCAGAGCCTAAGTTTAATGTCAAGTATCTGCCAGCCAAATCCAATGCAGGTACTGGAATCAGCACAGTTAATCATAATATTAACCCAACTAGGAAGTGACATTCTGCAGATGGACGTTTTCTGAGTGAAGTTGAGTCGGGAATAGCTTTTCTACCTAGCTACCTTTTCCCAGCTTGTGGCACACTTCACCGAATCTTTCTGCTCGACTCGGGTGTTGGTGGTCGGCTGCATCTATTTTCTGCAGGCAGCATCCTGTTTTGTGCATTGGAGCACTATCACCGCCGTGTCAGCCAAAGATGCACAGCAATACTCTGAATGGTTGTCATGTGGGTGTTGTTCTTGTCGAGGCGAAATGTAGGTTAACCTCATTCATGTTCTTGTGTGATTTTTAAGGACAGAATCTCACATGAATATATCGTGGCATAGCACTTGTTTGTGATTTATCCTTTGCTGGGTTGTAAATTGATCTGAAGTTATGAGACCAGACTCAACAAAAGAGGTCAAGGTTGAGAAAGGACTCCTCTGCTGGCTGGTTTTGTGCATTTTGAAACATTAAAAGTGGCACATTTACAGTCTAGCAGGTCGTTTAGCCGCACTGTGTGTGGGGTCAGTTTGTCATTCTTCTCTACTTACTTTGAGCCTTTAAAGAGACGTATGGACATCGATCCACACTACGTCAACAAACCAGCAGAGTGATGTAGATGTAGTGATGTACAACTATGCTGATCTCTAGTCTATTGCACCTGTAACCACACTTAACTGTAAAAATTTGATTTTTTGCATAAATAAAGTTATTATTAGTGTAATATACCTTTAATTTTAACTGTGCTGCAGTATAATGACCAGTGAAGGTCAACAGGAACAAGATGTTCAGCTGTTGCTCCTTCACTGCTTTGATTTGACAACTCTGTTAGATGCTAGAACAACTGATCAGCCCGGCTGATATATCGATTATAGCAGATACATCAGCCGGGCTGATATGTTTTCCAGTAGCTAACAGGAAACTTCAGTACAGAAATACTGGAAGTAATGAAGAATGTCAGATTGTCCTCCAAGAAGCTCTGACAAGTTGGAATCTCATCACCATAAACCTACAAGGAATTAGGAGCAAACGTTTTCCAACTGGCCCCTCAGAAAACGGTTCCTTCTAGCTGGTTCAGTTCTGTCATAGACGTGAAGACAGTAGGACAACGCCAGCGTTACTCACACAAGACGGATTATTTTCCTGTTTGATGACTCTTTAGCCCCTGAGCTGGGTTTACAGCATGTTGAACAGGACAGAATTGCCTGTGCAGTAAATTGTCGATTAGATCCTTGGCTGATTTTTTATTTTATTTTTTTACTGTGAGTGGGCGACAGTCTCGAGTGCATCATAACAGGCTTCTGGGCTGTGTCAAAAGGTCATTCTGTATGTTACAAACACTGAACCATCGTAAGGGGCTTCACTCAGGACAACTGATGTGCACAAAGTTTTACAGTAACATAGAAACACCACATCTGATGTATTACATTCGACGTATTGTTGTAAAGTCCTCTGGAGAGGGTGGAGATTTCAGTGATTGCCTGAGGGTAGCGGGTTCGCCTTCTCTGTCAGCCACTCTGGCAGGGATCCACACATTATTTGGAGGTTTTACTAACCAGTGTTGGCTGTGAAAAAAGATGAAACAAAACTTTGGAGGTAATCTATACATTCAGGCCAGTAAACAATAATGTTAGCTCTACTGAGGCTCTGTTTTTCCCTGCTCTGAATTGTTGCTTATTATTCTGACTTTGCCTTCATGCTGCCTTTTTCCAGCCTGTTTGGGAAGCCCTTTGATGGTGGGAAGAGGATGGACCATGGCGGCCCACAGCAGCAACAACAACATCCAATGGAGCAGCAGCAGCCGTATAATCCTCAGCATCCTGCCATGATGCGGCTGTACGAGGTCCAGAAGGAGGTGGCCTCTCTGGGGCCTCAGGTCTGCACCTTCAGCGGCCTGCAGCACGACCGAGACTACAAGCGTCTGGAGCGAGAGCTGACACGGCTGCTGCTGGAGGTGGACCAGGTGGATACGGAGGGCAAACCAGAGCTGCAGGGGGCAAGAAAGAAAGCAGCACAGGAAGTAGAGGGCCTCCTGCGTTACCTGGAGGAGAACGCCACTCATCCATCCCGTCTGGCCATTGAGGAGCTCAGCAATGCGGCTCGGCAGCTGGTGGACGAGCGCGTGGTGGCCCCTCAACACTCCGGTGGAGTAGCAGAAATAAATGATGACCTGGTGGACGCACTGCAGGAGCTCGTGCTGAGGCTGACCCAGGTAAAGACCGAAGGGAGGGTGCCGCTGCGCAAAGCACGGTACAGGGCGCTGACGCGGCTCTGTGCCGTACAGGATGTGCTCGAAGGGCGCACGCAGCAGCAGACTCTCTCCCTGCCGCTGTCTGGTGACACCCATGAAGCCGTGCACCGCATCAACCAGGTGATGACGAAGGTGAGCGTGGCCCGCAGTCAGCTGGTGGCTCTGCTGATGGGCCTGAGTGGGAGGGACAGCTGCGCCCACCTGTCACGAATCCTGACGGAGATGCAGGTAGAGCTGGACGCTCTGGATGTTTCCGGGAACGCAGCAATCAGAAATTACAGAAAACAGGTTGTGGAGGAGATAAACGGGCTGCTGAAACATCTGGACCTGGAGGGGGAGGGAGACGACACACGCAGGTGGGCGTTAAAGATGAAGCTGTGCACATTAGTGGTGCAACTGTTGAGAATATTTTGATTACCGATTGATAGGTAGATTATTTTAATTTAATTTATTAATCATTTTAGTCAGAAATGTCAGGAAATGGGGAAAAAGCTGCAAAAGTCTAATAATAGCTAAAAGTCCTCAAATGTCTTGTTGGCACTTGTTATCACAGATGACACATAGATTTACACTTCTATGTATAAAATTACTTAAATGATTAATTTTCTGCTGTTGACTAATTATTTTAAGTCTTATCCTTATTGGAACAGAAAATGACGTTTTTTATTAAATGGTAAAATGGGCTGGGGATCGTAGTTGAATTTTGATTTAAATTACGCTCCACTGTTAATTAGACTTTACCAGAGAATCAGTGATAACCAATGTCTCAGGGCCAATATACATTAGGTTATTTATTACAGAGAATTAATTAATCAAGTTTGTTTTTTTTATCTAAAAACACAAGATGCAATCAATCTGAATGCAGACCAACCAGATTAAAACATTCGCCTAAAATAGAACTCAAAGCATATTAATTGAAGATGCTGAAGTTTTTTTTACTATAATAAAGTGTGAATAAATGTTCATACAATAATAGCCTGCATAAAAAGTAAATGCTGAGCTTCCTGCACATTTAAACTGACCTTACTTGACTTGTGCTCTTATTTTGGTGGCTCACTTCTAATTGTGATTCTCTGGCTGGTGTGCTGGAGCTTCTTCGCCTCCTCCGCTCCACTGCTTTCAGACGCCTCAGCTTGGCACAGCTGGCGCTTTGAATCACCACACTGTGGACATTTTTCCTCCTGTAACGATGGCCAGCACATTTAGACATTAGGAAGTTCGCCAAGTACCTGAGTTGGGCAGTAATTCAGTAATAATGAATTTAGCCAGACTCATACTGGTGTAAACATTCTGTTGCCCAAATAGGATCCTGACAATGCTGTTATAAAATCCAACAAAACTGGATGTTAAAATATAAAACGTGGTTCATTACTTGGAGTGTGCCCTTTGTTTGCAGACTGATCGTGCTGTCTATAATTGGATGCACATTTAAGGTTTAGTTCTGTTATACTCCCTTTAGCTTGGTGTTTTCTTTTACATACAATACAGAATTGACCGTGTCTGTTTCTTCAGATACGACTTGGCGCAGAACAACTCGATCCGTGAGATTGAAGCCGTGCGAGCTCACGTCTCCCACCTGCGAGAGGGCGTCCTGCGACACTGTGCAATGGGCGATCTCGGCTTCAGACCCAAAGCCGAGCTGCAGAGCCTCCTCACGCACCTGGACCAGGTGGACACGGCCAAGAACCCGTGCATCAGAGAGGCCCGGCGTCGCGCCGTGGTCGAAGTCCAAGCCATCATCACTTTCCTGGACCTCCGCGAGGCACTGGCCCGGCGTCAGCCAGGCCCCAATGAACACCCATCACACCGTGCCGTGTGGCTAGTCCTGGGGAGCCTGTCGGACCTCCAGGCCCAGGTGCTGGGCTTTGACGGCAAACGGGCTGACAAGAGCTACATGATCCTGGAGGAGCTGCTGACCAAACAGCTGCTGGCGCTGGACGCTGTGGACCCGCAGGGTGACGAGACAACCAAGATGGCTCGGAAGCAGGCGGTGAAGTTCGCCCAGAACATTCTTAACTACCTGGACATGAAGACGGACGAGTGGGAATATTGATTCAATAAAAAACACGGATCGCAGTGTGTAAATAAAACGCTGGTATGTTATCATTCCATTGGCTGTAAATACTGACTCAAATCCCCAGGATGCACTGCAGCAGCGCTATTCTTTCGTCTCTTCGTGGTAGCCGTGCTGAAAAGTCAACAACACCGAACCCCTTTTGTGAAACACACTTTCAGATATTTTTTGTGTGTGTGTGCTTTCTTTTTAAAATCTCCTGTGTGCGTGTATGTGAGTTGTCATTGTCATGTGTGGTTGTTGAAGCCTGCTGCCAGATACGACCGTGGTCGTGTCTTCAAGACTGCACTTGATAGTGTGGTGGATTGCTTTGCGGCGGCTTCCCCGTCTGGCCTGATTAATCTGAGTGTCAGCTGCTAATGCAGACAGCCAATGCATGTATTAAATACAGTGACCTAATTAGGGAAAGTCATCCAGTGCTACCATGAGAGCAGGGCTTGATCTGGATTGTAATACCTGTTGGGTTCTGTGCAGATTCTAGGTGTTAAAAATGTCAAAAAAAAGAGAAAAACAGTCAAATTACCGTAGCATTTTTCTTTATTTTGCTGGAGTTTGTATAGAAATCAAATGTGGTCTGTTTCTATTTGGCAAAGCAGATGGCTCAAACAAATGCTAAGTGGAAATGTAATTGAATCTGCAGTGAAATGTGCTTTTATGCTATTTTTATGCTATATTTTAAATTGCCCCCAGAAAGATTCTGGGGGCAATTTAGAAGCAAAATCAAAGGTGAAACAAGCAGAGCTGAAGCAAATATCAGCTGGTGCCGAATCCGGGCAATGTGTGTTTGAACAGAGATTAATTGGAGAGAGAACAGTGGGAGTTTGCATTACTGATGGAAGGTCACTCTCCGCTCCTGCGTGACCCTGTTTAGTCCCACAGCATTTGGTCCATGTTGTCTGGTAGCGCTCCAATCTGCACGACTGTGGCAAACTCCCCAAAACTCTGCAAAATGCAGCTGCTGTAGGCAGCCGGTCAAATGACAAAGACGAGCCTCTTTACACGGGCATCTGGCAAAAATTACCAGAAAACTACATGTGTCGAGGTGTAAAGTTATGGAGCAGCCTGCCAGCTGTGAACAGGATGTTTGAAAAGATAAAAGTACCTTTCCCTTCGCTGCTTGTGTAGCTGTTAGTCTGTAACGTGTTTCAGATGTTTGTTGTGACTCCGTATGATCGTGCTAGGCTATAAATGGATCAGGTTTGCATTCGGAGATGGAGGAGGTGAAATTTTGCCATTGCTGCTGCTGCTGCTGCTGCTTTAGATTTTTGTTTCTACCCACTGCTTTCTACTAATGGAGGGGCGTGAGAGGTCCCTTTGGGGAGGAAGAGGAAAGGGAGGTTGAGGCGGCGATATTCACTGGATTGACACATCAAGGCTGAAGCTCACAGGGACAACAGTCGGGTCCTGTGTGGTAGAGAGCACTGACAGTGATAGCAGCCGTCAGACCCTTCTAGAAACTTCTCAGAGCTGCTGCTCGAGACGGCAGGAGGGAGGGGAAGGACTGGAAGAGAAGTCCAAATCTCTGTGCCTTTATTTTCACCCTTCCCTTTGAACCGGTGTGTGTAACAGCAGCCTTGTCGTGCAGCTGACCGAATACGTAAAGCAAATGTATCAATGCACAACAATGAGGAAACTAAAGCACTGACTGTGTTTATGGAGAGCACCTTGGCCATTATCGCCCCTAGAAACTTGCACTACTTGTCAGAAATTGATGCTTTTTCAAATCAGTATTTAATCCCTGATTAAGGTTGTGGTCTGGTCAGTCATGTTCGTCCAAAGGGTCTCGCAGCAGGAAATGAAACGAGTCACGCTGTGCTTTCACTCTGCGAGCAGCAGCCGAATTCTTCAGCCGAAGAGAGCATTCTCAATTTCCTGACCCCCAAAAACAGCAGCTGACAGAACAGTAGCATCTTATTTAGAGCTTTCAATCTCAAACCTCACCTGCAGCCTCTGATGAGATTAAAGCAGCTAAAACTTCACAGCCAGAGAAACTGACTGAAATAGTGTTTTTTGAATGTGGACAGTCAGAAGAGGCTTATCATAAGTTATTTCTGTGACCTGAGTGTAAAACACGAGAAATGATTGTTATATATGATGAGCTAATAAATAATTCTAGGCCATATCATCCCTAATGGTTTTCCATCATACTTCCGTACTTAAACGTTATTAAACGTTATTTAAAAGTCTTATATTTGACTCAGCAAACCCTGCAGAATCCTTTTTTGAATGCTTCCCACATCACAGCTAATGACATCGAGAATACATTTTTAATTTAATTTTGTTTTAGCCAACATGAATGAGAAGTCCTTAAAATCTACTTTGTCATGAGAGCTGAGCAAGTTCATGTTGAAATGTCCAGAAAAGAAACTTAACGGACGTTGAGGTGAGACACAGTTTGACTCTGAGCAGTTTCTTATTCAGTTATGAATTAAAGATACCTGTGCAGGTAACAGGGGAACCCGTAGATCGTATCTGATTGGTAGTTGACAGCAAATGATCATGAAAACTGAAGCTGAGGCCGTCAGTCATTCATCAGGAGTCTTCCTGATTTATTTGCGTTTGCTCCGGTTGCTCGCACCGTGAACGCACACGAAAGGGTCGAATGTCTCAGTGGTTTCTGAGTAACAAGTCGCTCAAATGTGATTAAATCCGATCTTTGGGGCTTTGTTGCTCATCCCTGCCTCCTAAAAAGTTGTCCTGTGTATCACTGCCTTTTGAAAAGAAAAACCTGCTTCAGTGAACTCCCACAGACCCTTTTTATCTGCATTAACGTCCTCCTGGGTGTGGAGCTGACTCATATGGGAGAAAATTAGATTAAACAGTGTTCTTCAAACATTGTCAGACTGCCTGACTGTTGTTGCAACAGATGCTTTCTCACAGCGAAACCTTATGCTCTCTCAGACCAAACCGACCCAGACACACCTTAAGCTCACATGCTCGTTTTTGTATGCAGTAATCTATAAAAATGTACATTTAGTCAATGTAATTCAACACATTTCTGTACATTGGTTCTTTTTTAAGCACCAATATGAATAATTTATCAAAAGTTTTACACTGTAGAAGAGATATTACTTAGATCTTTTTCTGTCTTGTCTAGAAATGTCTCAAAGCCACTGTGTGTGTGTGTTTTTTTTTTTTTCTGTTGTTTTTTTAATCTGTGTTAGTGGCGCCTTCATGAGTGGGCGTTCTGGCAACCATACACATTTATACTCCGTGGTTCATAAGTGCAAATTTAAAAGGGAAAACGACAGAGAGGTAAAGCGCCATTTTCTAAATGTTTTTGCTGAGGAGACGGTTTTGTTTGTTAAATCTGTTCCCAAATGTCACCAGTGCTCCTGCAGAACTGTTCTGTTTGTATGTGGAGCCTGGTTCCATTAGATGCGGGTAGCACAAGCTAGTTTCACTTCTGAAATTCATCAGAGTTTAAAATAACAACAGTGTTATGAAATCTAGGGCTGCAGCTAATGATTATTCTCATCAGTGCTAAGGTACCAGCGTGCAAAGAGTTTTAGGATTACCTAGATTACAAAGAATCCACCCACCAGGTCCCTCGCTTCCCGGGGAAAGAAGGCTGCATTAGAAGGAGCCTTCGAAATGGGACAGCCAGTGACTTTACTGTCCTATTAGTCTGGAGAAACCGCAAAGTATTAGATTATTATGAGAAGCTGAAACCAGAGAATTACGCTTCCGTACAAAATGACTCTAACGACTGACTCAGGACCAGTGTCCTCACATTTGTCACTTATATGTGGTCGATGGACTAATTGTTGCAGCTGTAGTAAAAATGTTTGTGTTTACACTGGAGTGAACATGGCCGACAACTTAAAGTACTTCCTACAGTTATCATGATATAGTGACGACATTTTTAAAGGGTAAAGCTTTGAAAAAACCAAAGCCAACGATGTGTTCTCCAACTCTCCATACGATCTGACTTCAGCACCTTGCCTGTGGCCCTTGGCTCCAAACTCATTTGTTTCTATTGCAGATATAAATCTATAAACACGTCGCAGATATAAAGACAGATTTTCTCTGAAGTAGGTCACAGTAGCCTTTTGTCAACGTTCCTCAACCAGGAGTAAATGGTGCAGTTGTTGGGGACTATTTTCAGCTGCGAATTAGTCCACAGTTGGTGCTTTGGTGAGTTTATGAAGCAGCACGATGTCTTACAGATTTACTCTGATAAGAAACCAAATTGGATTTGATAAATTAAGACTAGTTTTAAAACCTCTAACCAGACACTGTACTAATTTGATATTCCTGCTGGACTTTACTCCCCCAACACACACCTGGACTGTTAGAGGCAGCTCTCAGTCGTCTGGAGTCCTTTTGTCCAACATTTAAAAAGATTCAGATCCAGTGGGTGCGTAAAGGCGGCTTTCTGACTTTAAAGGACAATGAATACTGGAAAGCAAACAGGTTGAGTGAGTTGGAGATTTAGAGGTTTAAATATTTAATTTTGAATGTAGTCGTGGAGGAATGTTTAGTTTGTTTGTATTTAACAACACCAAAGTTTATTTAATGAAGGATGGATAAAAATGAAAAACTCACAGAAGTGAAATGTACAGACAGAGTAACTTAACACCAACTAAACAACCTCGTGTAAGTGAAATTCTAACCTGGACATGCTGTTAACATCAGTGGCTAATATTAAGGAGACCTGGATACAAATGGCTAAATAGAATCTAATTCAGCTGTTGCTCACTGGTTCACAATCTGAATTCCAGCCATAAAAATGTGCCAGATGTTCCACACGCTTTTGTGTTTTGGGTCACGAGTAGTAGCACCTTTCTCCGCTCAAGTCTAGCTCCCGCACACATCCAATAAAATCATATGGTTCTTCTCGACTTTCCAAATTATATTTAGACAGAAAGGGTAAAATTCTTGAAAAGAGCAATTTGTGACCTGCAGAAAACGATGTTCATCGCTCCTTTTGTAATTATTTTCTACAGGGAAAAATGCTTTTATTGACGTGTGTGTGTGATGTGAAGTTCGTGGAAGTTGTAGTAGTGCGGTTTGGCCAACACATCATCATCATCATCGCTTCACAGTGAATCCAGCACTGTTCCTGCACCAGTTCAATGTAAGTTTGGTTGTAAATTTAAGAACAAAGTCAACATAACCTGCTACGCTTTCACCACATCGTTACTCATAGAACCTGGCACTGCACTGGGCTGCACCAGCTATGCCACGACTAACGTGTACAGTCCATGATTCAGTTGAAAGATTACTGACGTCCGAACAACAGCCAAACAAAGAAATCCTTCTACAACGACCAGACTACAGCAGCATAAAGCACAATGAAACTTCATCCTGTCTTCTGGGGAAGGTTTTCATATAAATGCACTCCCCAAACTGGAAATAAGTTGATTTAGGGCTGCAACATGGTTCATGCAAAACACAGCGCCTGGCCCAGCCGGCACTGATGCACATCCCCAGTGAACATACTCAGCATGCACTCTCATGTACCTGTGTGGGTGACCAAGCGCCGTTCACAAGGTGGAGATAAAGGCTACTGATGTTTTGAGGCTCCACACTGGTTATAAAACTGAAATTACTCTATATTCAGTTTTTGTTGAATACTGCTGCCTTTATGACAAACAAACATATTTAGCCAAAATGTAAAATTGCTCCTTAAGTCTGTAGCTGTATTTACAGTACAACAAGTCGTCCACTACATTAAAACCAAGCCACACGTAGCTGCTGCAGCCTGCGGATCCAGGAAACAATCATCTAATGTCAGAACGTTGAGAATTTATGATCCACCAAAAAGAGAAAAGATCTTCCTCACTGAGCTTTTGCAAAAAAGTTTTTTTATTTATTTAATCGCACTTTTTATGTTCCAACTCTGCCTGTTGGTTATTTCAACTTTGCCTTTCTTTCTGCAGATGACAGGAATGTGCTCTGTGATGGGAAATGTATTTTCATTCCCCTCTTTCCCAAATATATGTTTTCTTAAGTCGCCTTTAACTGCATTGATTGTGACAGGCTTTTGCTGTTTCTCCTTCGAGACGCGCTTGTACAAAAAGCACACAGAGACTGGAAAAAATATGTTGTGTGAATGCTCCATGGATGGTTGTGTTTTGAATTTGTATTCCCACTGAAAAATAAAGACACTGTGTCTTGATCAGCGTTATGTGGATGTGTTTCTTTTTATCCCAGAGTCTGTTGGCTCTCCAGAGGACCTGACAAGTTTCTTTAAAAGCGATCACAAGCTCTACACTCGGTTAAAATGCCTACTCATGGTTATTTTAAGAAAACGTACTGTTTCGCCAAGGGAGGTTGGAAACAAGACGTGTAGTGCAGCACAAATTTAATCTGTGCTGAAGATGTGCATTAAAGTTTTAGCTGACACTCTCATCCAGGACGGGGTTCAGTGTCTCTCGCTCAAGGGCACTTTGTCAGGACACATGGCTGCTGCAGGAATCAGACGCTGTGATGTTACAGTTACCGGACAGTTTTTCCTAATATCGGAAAATATGTTATATTTTTCTACATATGTGACGCAGCTCAGAGGTTTGTGGGGTTTCCTAGTGACACGGGGGGAAATCTGGACCACGACAAGACCACAGTCACGTTTTCCAGTCTGAGCGCCAGGCCACCTCCACAGGGAGACTCTCCCTCTGTGCACACAGACGACCTTTCACGCTGAGTCACTCTCAGCTCGAGCTCACGTCTTCCCTCCATCAGCAGTTACCCCCAGAGTCTGATTCTGTTCATTCACAGTTACCGAGACTCAGTGAAACAGAAACGACAGAAAACATCCCTCGACTGCCTGAATCACTGCCAGACGCCACATTGGTTTATCTGCCTTTTGACGCAGAGCCAAAATATTTGCTGGAGGGCTGCATAGTAAGTGGGTTTAGTCTGCCTAATAATACTTGAAGACAGGCTTACGCTGCTGAAACTAATGAACAGACTCGTACAACATCCAAAAGTGTAAACATAACATTTTCTTTCATTCTTCTTATTCAATTTACTGTCCTCTCTGTGCTCAGAGTCATTTTTAATGTTTGAAATCTGACACACGCACATCTAATAGCAACAGAATAATTTGAGTTACTGTCGTACTTTAAGTAACATTCAAAGCATGTACTTTAGTACTTTAGTAGAAAAATGAAAGGATACGTCTACTTGTAGTGATGTAGTGGAGTATTTTTCTGGGCACTTTTAGTTGAGTATTGAGTTTGTGTACACTTCTGTCCTCTCCCATCCTTCACGTCGTCTTAATCTGCAGCTCAGCATCTAATCTATAAATGTTATCAGGCGTTTGAGATGCTGCCGAGATAAACTCTTAAAAAAACGTTAGACATCAGCACAAAGTGCACAGTGGGGGAGATGCAGATGTTCCAGCGCTGCCTTGTTCAGTCTGCGCTGGTCACTCTGTATCATGGTTAACGTCATTTGAACTTTTCACCAACAGTGACTTGTAACAGCAGCAGCGTGTAATAGTTGGTGAATTTATTCTGGGCCGAGCCTCTTGTCTGTGTGTGAGGGTGTTATGTGTCCTCCTCAGAGGAAACCTGCAATTTTCCTGCATCAAAGCTGCAAATAAGGAGATAATGAAGCTGCTTATTTTGTTCCCTACAGCAGCATTTTAACGGGAACCAGACACATTTACTGCACAAAACACTACACTTCTTCAGACATATCCTTAAGAATGTGCAGATTTTCTACATTTCAATCAATTGCGACTCTAAATGAATCAGTATGATGAGAAAAAATGAGATTTTACCTCTCACTGCTCTTATAGACGTCAAGGACTAAAACGTAGGAGAGAATTGTCCAAGAGGATCATACAATGGAGCAAACATCAGCTTCAGAGTCTCCAAGGTGGGTGATGGCAAAGAGGTTATATTTATTCCAACTGAACCTCAGCTACTTCAAAACAGTCAGAGCAGCAGAGAGAACATCAAAAATTCATATATGTTTCATGTGCCATAAGTAAAGCTATAGGAGGCTAAGCTGGGAAATCAGTTTTTAGTGTCTAAAAGAATGTGAGTGCTGTGGTGGAAGAAGTTCTCAAAAACTCAGTACAACTACCAGTACATGCACAGAAAAATACTCTATTACAAGTAAAAATGTACTTTGCTAAATGTGTTATATCACAAGTAAAAGCCTCAGAATGATCATAACTGATTTAATTATTAATATTTAAGTTGAAACAGCATTTTACTGTTGTAGCTGTTGTGTTGGGTTAAGTTCCAACATATGGGGGAAAAACAACACAACACAACAAATCTGTTGCACTAATCTGTATGTATGTATGTGATGTATAGGAATTTATGTATATATATATACGTATTATGTTTTTGAGGTAATTTTCTTCTGATCTTTCATTTTATGAAATATTGGGATAAATATATAGTTTCGTCTTTGGGCTTCAAACTGTTTAGTGTTGTTCATAAACAGTTCGTTAAAGTAAAGAATGTGAGAGGGGAACTATCCTGTCTTGTACGGAGGTTTCATGTGTGTATTTCACAAACAAATAATATTTTTTAAATGTAAATTCTTCCTGTTTTTAGTTTTTTGGCTTCCAAAACTGAATACAGTTTCTTTACTGACGAAACGACGCTTTGATATTCTCTTTTTTGTTAATGAAGAACTAAGGTAAATGAGATTTGGGAACCTTACGTTGATCTAGACCCGTCATTTAGGCGTAATGATCATCACCCATTGCCATGTGAGGTAATGTATGTTTTGAATGTGGTGGAGTAAAACGTACACTGGACAGTACGTTTAATCTGTGGCATCAGATTTCTGTTTTCAGATTTGCTTTTTAATTTGATTCTACTGTCATTATTTCATTTTATTATATGACTTGGTTTAACACTTAGATTTCATGTTTTTATGTTGCACCGTGAGCCCAGAGGAATAATATTTCAGTATGTGCAACGAAAGCTTCGTCTTGGATCTTGACAGTTAAAGTAATGAGTAAATGTACTTTCTAGCACTATATAAGCAGTAAGTGACGCAAAGGACATACCCAGTGAATCACTTCCTGCTCCAGCCTGCAGTTCTGTAGCTGACCTCTCTGCAGAGCGTTTCATCAGCTGTACATGGACATCTCTGTTTCTACATCCACCAGAGGGCACCACGTCCTCAGCTCTGCAGGTGTGGACAGAGCAGCATGCACAGTGTGGCTGACTGCACCAGCTGTAACACAGAGGTGACAAACAGTGGGTACGGTGCACATATGACAGTTTAATCATGTTCTTCAATTTACTGCTTCTGTATCTATAAATCCGTGTTAAAATATTTGTTTGGCAAATTAAATCAAATGTTAGCTGTTGATGGGAAGTTCACAGCTCTTACTCTGGAATATATTTAGTAATATTTACACCTCAAAACAACACCTGTATAATTAGATGACTAATTATGTTAAATATTGCACTGTAGTGTTGAGAAAAGCCATTTATTCACTGAATGTTAGAATTCAACTGCATCATGAGTCATTAACTAAATTATAGTGTTAAAATACCAATAGTTCAAAGATTAAATTACACAGTATAAACCTATTAAAGTTTAGAAAATAACACGTGTTGGTGTGTAAGAATTCATTTGGTGTGGTTGTTCTCTACAGATATAATCTTGGAAATTGAACTGTTGAGCAGTAGTAGTAGCTATATGTTTACCATTGTCATCTTTATGTTAGCTTTAAGGCCTAATATTTTTATATGGCATACTTACACTAGCTAACAGTGGCTTTGCCAGTAAAAGCGTTAGCATATTAGCGTCTTCTACAGATTTAATGTTATAAGTTATTTGGTTAATGTTATGTTAAAGACAAAACAAAAACTAAAGAAACATATAGTTGCTCAAATCAGCTAATAGTATACTTTGAGATCTTTACTTGTTTTAGCCTTTTGTTAGCTTTAAGGTCCAGTATTGTTCTAGTTTACCTGTAGCCACCAATTCAGTTAGCTTTAACATCTTTGCTAGTATTTGCATTATTGTCTTCTACACATAAAATCTTATCTTTTATTATTTATTGTATTGGTTGTTTGGTGTGGGAAGCATCTTAATATTTAACTAAAGAAACTGATAGTTGTTTTAGTGAGCTGTAGCCTTTTTGTTTGTCAGCAGTAACTTCCAGTCCCACATTTACATTAGCTAAGAGTAGCCACCCGTTAGCTTTAGTTAACTTTTTTGCTTTAGCTTTGCCAGTGTTAGCTGGTCGTATAAATGTCATGTAAATTCTCTGGTGTATTGATGGAAAACTAACTAAACAACAAAAAAGATGTCCATTGCTGTTAACTATCTGTTAGCTTTAAGGCCTAAATATTGTATTGTCACCAATAAGCACTGGTTTTATGCTTCACCCAACATCAGCTAACATTAGCTACATTTAGCTTTAGCTAAAACTTTACCAGTGGCAGCTTGTTGTTAGCTTTAAGGCCTAAAGCTCAGTGGTGTTTTTTTGTTGTTTTTTTCAGGCAATGAAAACCAAGAGAAATAGGGAAAAACCCACATCAGAATATAATTATATCCAAAGATCTGAATCAAAGACTACAAGCCTGTAATTTATAGTTGCTATCTATTTACAGCTGTTGTATGAAGCCTGATTGATTTGACTTAAGTGAGAGTCAGACAGCTCAGATACCATCATGAGGAGGAAAAAGAGGAATAAAC
Organism: Ctenopoma multispine; assembly: GCA_034779795.1. Taxonomy (NCBI): domain Eukaryota; kingdom Metazoa; phylum Chordata; class Actinopteri; order Anabantiformes; family Anabantidae; genus Ctenopoma; species Ctenopoma multispine. Next base: position 2,129,340 of record JAUYWH010000014.1, read on the forward strand.
CAGCATGTAGAGATGAAGAGAGGGCAGTGTGTGTTCTCTGTGGCCTTTGTTATGTCATAGGGAACATCTAGAAGCAAGAGACTCATGAGGGCACGTTGTCCAGAAGGTGGTGCAGAGCCTAAAGAGAAATACTAAATGTCTAACAATAAAATGATAGGTAGTTAGTATCCTTATCCATTTGTGCTTCTCCATGTCAAATAGTCAGTAAGAAGAACATCACTGAACACAGAGCGAGGCAGAGAGCTGCAGAGAGCGCCCCGCGGGTAAAACTCAGAGTAAAACATCAAGGGATGAAGGGAGGACAGTTGGATGTGTGGAGAGTTATGTCATGCAGTATGCAGCAGGCTCCGTGGCAGTGTGAGCCAGAGGAGGAGGAGTGTTACGTAATCCTCCCCGAGTCTCTTCTGCTGGGTGAAAAAAGCCTGCATCGATTAGCGTGAGCTGCCATAACTGCAGGGCTGAGGGGGATAAAATCAAACGGTTTCTGAGCCGTTTGACCCGTGAGCCAGGTACAAGGACCACCAGCAGATTTTATGAGTTTGACATTGGTTTGGTTTCACCTCTTATTTCTACACTGGACTAACATAACCCTGTTACCAGTGAGGCAAACTGACTTTAATTAAATTAAACATCTGTACTAGTACTTCAGTAAAACACATTATTATCCATGTACATGTATTTCTAACCACAATAGCAGCAAATCTAAAGGAATGTTTGTTGGGTGGTTTGGTCCAGGCTGAAATTTCCCTATAAGAACTTCTGCATGGATTTCCATACAGTCAGGGTCCCCAGAGGATGAATCCCGCTGACTTTTTCCTTCTTTCCAAATTTCACTAAGAGGTTGATATTTTTGCTTTTTAAGTGTCTCCACAAATTATCTGTGTCGCCTTAAACTGCAACAATTTTCATTTAGCGCATTATCAGATTAAATTTGCACTTTTTCTTCACGATAAAATACCTGCAAATAACTGACTGTGACGCCTCAGCTTTACCTTATGATTTACTTCAGGTTTAATTCATGTTAATGTTAGCATAATAATAAGTTAAGGACTTACACACAAAAATATTAAATGTAAAATTCACCTTTGAATGATTAAGAATCTATAATTAAGATTAACGAGTGCTGACTGATTCATGTTTAGTCATAAATTTAAACGTTTCTTCACATCTCTGGCGGCTGCAGTTGAATTCACTGAGACATTCATGAGCCTGAAGGAGAATTTATCTCCAGAATAAAAAGGTAAAATGCTTTAAATAGGCAGCAAGAAGAACATAATGGGGGAATCACAATCCTGAAAAGAAGGAAGCAGTTGAAAGCTAACTGATTATGAAGAGCAGGTGTCCTGTGACAACAGCTGGATACTCATTTTCCCTCTACACTGGCCTGTGAGACACTCAGTTAACAGGATTTATGCACGTTCAGTAAAAAGAGACGGATTTCACACATGGGGATTCAGGCAGGACGGTTTCCATTTGACTTGTATGGATCCCAGAGTGGATGTAAAACGGAATAAGGAACAAAATTCTGAATGATAAGGAGATTCACTGAGGTTTGCTGTCCGCAGATTCACACCATCCACAGATAATTATTTAATTAGAATTAACATAATTCTACATATTATAGAAAAAAATCTATTATTTGTTCATTCTTATATTCTACAGTAGTTTATATTAAAGGACATTTTACAATTCTAAAGGTTACAAAAAACCCATTCTATATTCAAGTCTTCTTTGTCACTGAGTCAGAAATCGCTACACGTTTACTGTCATAATTAAATTCAAAGGTGTGAAATGAGAATTACTTTTGTCTTTTGTACCTTTGTTAACTTTCTTTCATGACAGTTGTCATTACAGATAAAAGCGTGAAACCATTTAATAATTTAACTGGAATGGAGACTTCTGGCTCGTGTGACACGTTAGTGGTTTTATCTCCGTGGCTGGTACCTGACAGTGATGGGGAACGGTGCCATATTTGGCTGGTTGCCATAGCAACAGCAGGAATTACTCACTCCTCCGTGGCAGCTGCCCTCCGTTTGTCCTGCGGATATTACTGTGTCTCCACTCCCACGTACTACATCTCTAATTCACTCTGAGCCTGCGGTGCAATCTGAGGAAGGAGGCAAAGTGCACCAGCGCTGGCAGAGGGAGCGAGGGGGGGAGGGTTACCTAACGTGACTGTAGAACTGCAGAGAGGTAGAGTGTGAGCGTCATAAAAGACAGTTTGTGACGCCATTGTGGGTATAAAATTCAGCTGTTAGCGTTTGTCCTTCACCGCCATGTCCTGTTTGACTTTGCAGAGCTTTGTCTGGCCAAGAAAGTATGAAAATCAGCATTAGCACAGCTTTTTAAGTGGTGCTGTGTATAGCGTGAGGGCCTGGATGGGGGAGAACTTAAGAGTCATGTTTTATTCAGGTCCAGAAGCTCTAATGTGAAGTGCAGTTTGCAGCACTGGAGAGGCCGCTGACTGTAGAGCTGCTGTCTCTATTTCAGGAGGAAAAACAAAACTGTAATTGTTTGGTGAACAACACGAAGCTGGCACACCTCACTCTGAGCTGCAGGGGGCAGCCGATCCTCGCACCGTGGGGCCGAGTCCACCTGGAACAAGAGACGTGCTGTGTTTGGGGTTTTTAGGGCAGGGGGAAGCTTGTTCCTGCTCCTCCCCCTCCTGTGGGAATCTATGTTCTCAACCTGAGGCACAAATGTTCTACTGGTGCAAAAGGAAGACGAGGGGTACAAAAGGGAAAACGACCGTGGTTGGTTCCTGCTCTGGACTGTATGGATTGTCAGTGCTATGTGCAACAACCAGTAAGGAAGTGAAATGAAACACATGACAGAATTATAAAGACTCCTCTGTCTGTTGTTTTTCTGGCTAATGATTGTTGGGAAAGTTACAGTAAATCCACGTCACTAAGGAAAACAATAAAACAGGACAAACCCCTGCACGGTTTCTGCACCTGAATGCAACTTTAACATGATACTTCAGTCAGACAGAAGTCAAACAAAAGGCTTTCATCACGGCGACGAGCAGGAAAACAAGTTTAGAATGGGAAGCAGGTCAGACGCAGGTGGGAGGAAAAGCTCAGATGTAATTACAGTGATGCACCACTGATGAAGTAACTGGGCAGGTATCTATCATTTAGGGCAACAGTGGTAATTAGAGGCAGGTGACTGTCTGGGGGAAATGTGCACATCGAAATGCAGAGAGAGGTCATGTGGCTGAAGATGTCCTCATGACTACTTCTATTAAAAATGATGTTTTAAGTGGAAGCTTTAAAGGGCAGTGTGCAAAAGCTTTTTAGGATTTGACTTTATCTCTATCATCCAAACATTTCTTCATGTTAAACAGTGCTTCATAAAGCACCGGTGTGGTTGGTCAATACCATGAGCTAACCTGACCTCTGGCTTTCATGGGGCGTTTCCTGCACTATAGTATCTTGAAGAACTGAATATTTCTCATAAACTGTATTTTACAATCCTGTTATTCTGAGTCTCCACACTGTTGTTGCTCACACACAGGATTTATTCTATATGCATCCATATCTTTCTGTTTTAAAAGTGTTTTGCAGTGGATGACATAAATAACATTTAACTTGACTTCAACATCAACATAGAGCTGCGTCCAGGTTCAAACCAGAACACAAACTAGATTTTCGTTAACACAGACTCACTAAAAGCTTCGGCTATTAACGTGATCAGAATTGATTCGCAGTGGAGCTGATGGAGTTGAATGTCAGTGCAGCTTCCTGGTGCAGCCGTCGTCTCTTTGACCAAAGTCCAGCCTGTAACTCCACGTCATGCACCACCAGGATGCAACACACCTTAAATGAATGTATTGAATTAAACAGCACAGGACTAATATCACACTACATTTACATATTTTGAGTTCTGAGTAGCACTAAGCAACAGATTGTTTTGAAATGTTCAAACATGATTCTTCTGCCAAGCTTAAAGCAACGTTTGACTTTTTCTGTCAGACCTTCCTTTAAACTGTTTTCTATGCTATGAAAGAGACGCTGCAGAGATGTTAATACCAGATAAAAAGCCTGACAATAAATGACTGAGATCATTCAAAATGCACCAGTGTTTACGGTCTGTGCAGCCAGTGTGAGATGTCTCACTCCTTAAGCATACGTGTGATTTTGTTTCCAGCTGCTGGAGATTTCCTACAGGAATTAAATTATTCCTTCTATTGTTAGCCAGATGTCAGCTGAGTCTGTGTGGAGCTCATCCGTCAGTTTCTATTTTCTGAAAGTAAAGCACAGTGCTCGGCTTGCTGCATCCCATGATACAGTGACACACACATAAGCTGCACGTAGTCAGACATGGAAAATATAGATGGGATTTTAACTCTTGGCTGCTGGAACTAGCTGAGACTGTCACCACCTTTAAAAACATTTGAAAACTTACTTGTTTAAGAAGTATTTCAAATGAGTCTCTCTCACACACACACACACACACGCAAATTGTCTAGCACTAAATTCCTAGCATGTTCTTCATCTTGACGAGTTGGGTCTTATCAGGGCTCTTAGTTTGTAGTAACTCAGAATTAACAGAAACTGAATGGTAATTGGTAATTGGTGTCTTCTCCTTGTAAGTTGCTTTGGATAAAAGCATCTGCCAAGTAAAGTAAAGTAAAGAAGAACAAATCAGACAGAGAGTTTTTGTCTTCTTCGGTAGGTTTTATACACCAGCACCAAATCACAGCAGAATCATCTCAATAAACTTCAAATTTTAACGTCAAGATCTTATAGAGAGAAACCCAACAATCCTCCCTGAGCAGCACTAAGCGACAGTGGAGAGGAAAAACTCCCTTTAATGGAAGAAACCTTCAACAGAACCAGGCTCAGGGTGGGCGGCCATCTGCCTCGACAGGTTGGGGTGAGGGAATGCTACAGCTTTTTGTTTCTGACGATCATATTTAGCCTTTATTCACGCTAAAAGTGATTTTTATTTGTGAAAGATTCTCTTGCATCCATCCATGAACTGAAGCTCAGAGAAGACACAAGTCGTTCTATCAAAGAACGGTGAAAACTGAATGAATTCAATGTTTTGGAAAAGCTGAGTCAAGTTCAGACCTTAATGCTACAGAAACTCTGCAGACGGACGTTATATCTGCAAAAAGTGGGTCACAGCAGCTACTGAAGGTGGGGGTTCACGTACAATAAAGGATAACATGAAAAATTTCTGCACCATTTACACTATGCAGTGAAAATCAGATCTTTTTTCAGGTCATACTTATTACTAATTTAACCACCTTGAGTTTCTATAAACGTGGTACGTTTTCACAGCTCCTGTGTTAATGTATCAAAGTTCAGTTATTACAGGCGCAACATGAGGCTGTTGCCCTTTAAAAACGTGCTGTCGTCCTGTTTTGTTATCACAAAGTTATTGAGTCTAACCCGTGACTGTCAATATGTACAGTCCAGCAGGCAGCGATTAGACTGAGCCAACATGCAGGTCACTGGATCCTTGTCTTATATGATCTCTTTATGACTTTTAACTTCCTCAGTGGCACAGACACATATCAGATCACCTGGAGCCAATCAGGAAGACTGACGATGCTGTCAGGGTTTTACTTTTATTTTATGACTAGCTCATGATTTTGCATGAAATAGTTTCTTACTGTGTAACTTTGTTTTGAAATGTGCTGTTCATACAATGCTTATTTCAAAACTTCTCTGCAGGTTTCTTAAGTGGAGGTGAACAGAAAATTGTGTTGATAAAAGGAAACATACTGAGGTGAATGTTAAGCATATAACCTCCATTTCTTCTTTTTCCTTCAGACCATGACATCACTTTAAAATCACCTTTCCAGGCTTTGACTCCACACAGTCACCTCTGCAGAGACCTACTACAGTCAAACTGAAGATAAGCAGTGTTCTTACGTGTACTTTGTCTGCAGGTACAGGACACATTTCGCATTTACATTTAGTTCTGATAAGATCCTGGCAGCTGAAGGGACTTTGCCGACATGTACATATTCCTGTGAAAACGTCTGACCAATTCATTTTGTTTTTTCAAAATGCTAAACGAGAAACAGACTCCAAATAATAGACCACTGCTTCCACAACCTGCAACACTATGCAGCTGAAGAACAGTGCTGTTACAGCAGGGAATAGTTTGGCCCACAGGAAGACTTCCACAAGCTGGCCAATCAGAGCAGACTGAGATGAGGAAAAAGGGCTTTAAAGACACAGGAGGTTAAATAAGCCTCTTAGAGGAGCTGTTACATAAAGAGGAATAATAACATATATTTTATAATTTTAAAATCATATCATCTTGTATCAGTGGAGCCACAGAATTAAGTAGAAAGCCTAAAAAAAGCAGATTATTTCCACTTTAAGATGTAGAATTTTGTCAAATGTCTAAATGTGTTTTGACCAGCGGATCCTAAAACTGTTCTCCCAAGCAACCAGCGAATAAATACGTCAGGGACCCATTGGGAAGATAAATGTATGAATTAGAGAGATTGGGCTTTTTGAAGGACAGGACATTCATCACGTTAATAAAGCTGTATCAGAATTATTCCTGCCCCTCTGCAAATCCTGTGTGCGGTTTGCAGAAACCGTAACAAAGACTCAGCTGACGGGTTCGGTGACGTCAGAGAGAAGCAGAACAAAGCTTTGACTCGGACCTCTGAGAAATCACGACCGATAACACACATAAACCACAAGGCAGCCGGAGATACAAAGACGTACAGTGCAGCACCACACACTCACACCGTCTCTGTACTCACCAGGCGTAGATGCATCCTGTCTGCAGCGTTACTGTAGGCCGGGGCTGAGAGTAGACACAAGTGCTACACTTAAATACAGTCCGGAGGAAGTATTTTAGGCTGCGTTTGCTTTAACTGAAATACTGTCCTTTTTACTCCTCTACATTTATGTGACAGCTTTAGTTACTCTGCAGATTCAGATGATAATCTAGTTCATTTTTTTTAAGGATCAAAACATGAATATCTGAGTTAAGTTCTGAATTTCAGATAAAATTCTAAATATAGGGACGTGAAACTACACACCACAGCTAATTTAATTAAGATTACTGATTCTGTTTCCTACTAATGGACTGTGCTGTGTAAAAGCTTGGGTTTAATGTCATTCTGTGTTTTTTTCTTTTTGTGAGAAAGCTCCAGTCAAACATACACAACAACCCTCTTTTCCCAGGCTCATAATGGTCCCCAGTGTACCCAGTGCTGAGTGCCCATTCTCACTGGTGGACTCCTGCCAACCAGTTCTTCCATTAGATGAAGATGGGCAGAGCGGCCCGTTGTTGTCCTACTCAGAGCGTGACCCCACACCTCTGTGATTAAAACGACCGGCCCCAATCTAAACTGCATCAGAGGAATGTCGGTGAGGGGTCAGAAGAGGACGAGGCTGGTTTTGTGTTTTAATGAGACTCGTTCCCAGAGTTGGGAAAAAAAACCCAGTCTAAAATGTCTAAAGGTTCATTTCTTTTGTGCATTTTCTAAACCTTTTCTAGCTTCTGTTGATACACTCAGTTCACCAGGAAATAAAAAATAAAAATATTCATTAGCTGCTGCTACAGTTGATGCTGTGCATCTCCATAATGGAAAATTCCTGAATGATTCATCTTTATTTATACATTCAATTCAATAAATAAAACAAACATTCAACAAAAAGATTTGACAAGTTGAGTTATTAACATGTCATCTTGTGTTTCCCTGACAGGATGAATCAACATCAGCTTCCAAAAGCCGATCGATTGTAATTCACGACTGGAACAGGTTCAAACGAGCTTCTCATCAATATTTCATACAGTAATTGGACAACAGAAGCAGCCTGTGGCCTTTAATCCACTGCAGGACGGAAACATTTGTCCCTAAAACTGGGTCACATTTTAATTTCTGTCATCACGTGTGTATCCTCAGCACTGAGTCGGTGCATCATCCTCACCTGCTGCATGTTTCTCTGGGGGATTTTTACATCTGTACATTTTACAGGCTGTACGACCCTGTGGAAAATCAAACACTCTGCAGGCCTCTGAAAGCTGCTCTCATTTGGAATCTGATGAATTCTTCACTTCTTCGTGCACCAAATGTTTGTTAATGGGTGACACTCAGACTGACCCATTACCCTTTACTCCATTACATTTACCCAAACTGTTTGTCCACATAAATCATGTGAAGAGTTCACACAACAGTTTGTCCTGATGCTTATTCTTACTAATTGAATATGTCTGCATTGGTTTGGACAAAGATTAAAGACACGGGACAAACTAGAACCATGTGTCTGCTGCCAGTGTCTTAAACCTCTCGGCCACTTCTCATTGCTCAGTTTTCAGGCTCTAATCTCATAATCGGCACTTTTCTCATCCCCTTCTCGTTATCTTTTAGTCCCATCAGGATTAAAGCGTTTAAAGAAAACAACACATCTGAGACTGTGTCATCAGGCCTCAGTTACTGTAAATAAAGCTGAGTTTCTAACAGAACCTTTAGGATGACTGATTGAGCCTTCGTGTCCACTTTAAGTCCTCACTCAGCACAAACTATACAAAACTGCAGAGACCCACCCCACCGCCCTCTCGTCGCGTGCCTCTCGGCAGCGTGGTTGCAGGCCTGGACGTTTGCCGGGCATCAGCGCCCCGGGCTCAGGAGGCCAGGAGACAAGCTGATTAAGCCGGAGGATTTCCAGCAGCTATTCCCGGTCAGAACGGGGTAGATTAGACCCTCCGGAGCTGCCTGCTGCTGCTTCTAGTCTGCGGGTGGGATGATGCACCGAGGGCTGAGGAATTATTTCAGCTTTCACTCAATTACATGACTCAGTTTTCTGGAAACTGACCAGAGAGCGAAGTATTTATTTAATGGGGAATTAAATAACATGTTGACAGGAGAAAAACATTATCGCCTGCCTCCTATTGGATCAATTTAATGTCTGTAATAAAAGATATTTTAACCAGTACTGTTCTAATTCTATCCAGACGTCATCAACTTTCACCAAACTAATCAGCTCTTAGATTCACAGCTGTTACCATGCTCGCTCTCTCGCTCTCTCTCTCTGTGCAAAGACGAATCCCGGTTTAGTCACAGCAACACCCACCTCCACAACAGGCAGCGTTACTCACGTCCCTCCACCCACAAACTCCCTCCTGACGTGGGAACACAAACCAGAAAACCCAAGACACCCAAACAGTCATTTCTCCACTTCAATGACTTCCCCGTTTCCTCTGTTTAACAGAGGCTTATTCATGATCTGAGCTTCTCTGACTTCACATCAAAAATAACTTTTACAGTAACACAAAATTTACTAGTTTTACACCACTGCCAGGTTTCAAGCACATTTTTGCTTCGTTGCCAATGAATTGATGTTAAAGCAGAATATTTTTCAAACCCCGGCTGCTACTGGAGCTGGAAAAATCCAACGCACTCACGAGCAACAAACTGTCTTTATACACAGTCTGAGAGCAGAGACTGAAACACCCTCAGTGCTTTTTATAACCCGCAGTAAGCCTGGGATTATTGTGTTAACCGTCCACTATACGAACTACAGCTTGACTTACAACAGTCAGGTGACAGCACACAGACAAAACAGGTCTGATTTAATCATCACAACATAACACAGCGACGTTTCCACTTCAGATCTCTTCACTCGTGTTCCTTCACACAAGATTTCAAATATTTATTTATTTAGAAAATCTCTCTCAAAAATTCAAACACAGAAGTGAGGACTTCCTGGATCGCTCCTGGAGCAGGGAGAGGGAAACCTCAAATCACGAGTTCTGGTTGAGCGGAGGTCACTGTGTGCAGGTCTGAGAAGCTGCTGTGTGTTAGAAATTTAAAAAAGCTGCACTGAAGGAGCTCCAGTGTTGATTCTACACACCAGCAGCTCTCAGCTGTTATCGGCGTTTAACGTGATCGCTTCCAAAACGGTGGATGAACCATGAGGTGCTCTTGTTTAGTTTTGTAAATTTAAGGCCTGAATAGGACTCCTGGTTGATGGTCGTCACATCAAGCACAGCACAACCACATGTGATTATATTCACAGGTTCAGTTTCCTGCAGCAGCGCTTGTGATGAGAAGGTAGAGGAGAAACACGATGTGCAGCTCAGGAAGAGGCAGCAATAAGCAAAGACACACTGAGAAAACAAATGGCTGGTTATGATCATTACCTGCAAAGTGTTTTAGCTCTTTTAGTTTTTGTTATTTCTGTTGATCAAGAATCAACGTTTCTGCAAACATGAGCAAGAAATCGTGGCTGGATGAAGCTGTGACACAGCTGAAAGCTCCAGAACTAAAAGGCTCAAACCAAACCTAAAGTAACAGGTTCAATTTCGTTGAACAACAACGAGCAAGCAACGCTTGCTGATCCAATGCAGCAGGTGGTTCGTATTTACATGATACAGAACAAGGAAAACTTTTCACACATTTATTGTATTTACTTTAATACAAATATGCAAAAAAATAAAAAACAGGAAATGATGAAATTTCTCTCCCTGCAAACTGAAGCTTTAATTAAAACTGATTTTAAGTACACTCTTCTGAAATTAAATTGCTGTCGACTAGATTTGTCGACTCGTGCTTGATGTAAGCAACAAACCAGCTCCGAGTGACAGGAGCATAAAATTACCTAACACAAAACTGTAAATCCTCTTGGCACTAGATGCCAGTCGGGACCTGGAGGAACCTGGTACCCCTGCTGGATTATCACAGCTGTATTAACGTACATGGAAAATACTCCAGAGTGAGGCACGAAGCACGGATTATAAACCGTGTTAGAGAAAATCACTCTGGGATCTGAGCTTTAGGTTCTTGGTTTGGTAGCGAAGGTCAGGTACCCCGTGTGACCTGGTATTTCTCTGGGTGGTGTGGTGGTCTTCAAGGTGATGGAGGCGTGATTTGGGGCGGAGGCGGGAGGAGTCTCCCCTTTGGCGTCAGTCTGGAGACCGAAGTCAGGCAGAGGCAGAGAGATGGTTCGAACGTCGTGGACTCTCAGCAGGACCTCCAGAGTGCTGATCTCCTGAAAGCCCTGATCTGCCAGCACCTCGCACGTCCTCTGAACCTGCTCAATGCACGGAGAGAACGAACACACCCGACCCCCTGAAGGAGATAAGACAGAGATCAAACAACAGTCAATAAAATGGGCCTGGACGTGTTCACAGTCTTAACTTTCTCTGTGAGGCTAAGCTCACAACAGGGAGAGGAACCATCTAACACTAGGAGTGGATCAGAGTGCTCATTTTATACTAACAGATATAATATATAATTCTGAACTCTCTTAATAGATAAAATAAAATTTAAAGAGGAATTCAGTCTGACTCTAGAGAAACCCATAATACTATTACTACTATTATTAAGTTCTATTTCTTACATTCAAAAGCACTTTCAACGTATTTTTTAACAGGTCCTGTGACCTGTCTGCTCCAGACTGTGGTGTGTGGATGATCAGGGGATGAGCCGCTGCTCTAATAAACACAGATCACCTCCCAGCTGCAGCCTCTCGTCTCTAAATGAAACCCTGCTGTGAGCGCAGCGGGACGCCGGAGCAGCGGGCCAAGAAAACTTTCACCAACTGACCTGGAGGGGGAAGAACGTGTCTCTGAGCAGCACAGTTATACTGAGTTCCTGTATATTTTATAATACAAATATAAAAAGCAGTAGAGTTAATATTAACGGCCCTACCTCTCCCAGCTCCACGATGCTCTTCTACCATCTACACTCTGCACGGTTCTTCAGGTGTCAGTCATTATCAAATGACATTAAATCAGAAGCTGTAAAACTTCCTAATCAAGCAGAAATTCTTTGATTAGTTACCAGGGTGAGTCTGCAAAGTAAATCTCTCTGTAGCGCTGCCGGTGCTCTGTAACGTTTCCAACTCCACAACGAGCTTTGAAGCCGCTCTACAATTCAGGTGTGAAGTGATGACGTGATTAAAGTCCAAACCTCGATCTATTCATACTGAGACGACGCACTGTCGGGTTCCCTGTTTCCCTGTTTCAATTAATCTGAATCGGTTTTCTTTGTACAGTTTCACTTGCGATGGGGGAAAACACTGAGACGTTCTAGACGCTGCCATTATTTATAACACCTGGCAAAATCTACTAACCACTCGAGTCGAAAGAATTCAGTGTTCAGTCACTGAAAAAGGATGTGATCATGTACAGATCAATGACGTATTGAGGAGAGTTTTCACTTTACATACATGGTAGACGTTAAATTCCAGGATACACAAGGTGCAAATCTGTCTTCTACTCAGCATCTCGATGTCTGTGTTACAATCAGTCCATTTAATTCCCCTCTGTAACATGTGAGACGGGGATAAACTGCAGACGGTGTCCTCTTATCATCACTCACCAACATGTAACAGATACTTCAGAGTCAGTCGATGAAATAAACAACAAGTCTGCAGAGGGCAGCCTTGTTGGAGAGTTCACTGTGCCTGAAAACCCATTACACTAGATGTTTGAGATACCAGTGTTCTCTCCCTGCAGACGGCCATAAACACAACTCTGTGCTTTCCTAGCAACCAGGACGAACACACAGGGAGGGGCCGGGCTCATTATTCTACAAGGACGTCTCACACTATTGGTGAAAGGCTCAAGTATCATCTGTATGTCCACAAATACCATCTACAGATGATTTTCATTATAAAGCTGGAGTTTGTGAGTCTTTGTCTTCAGGGAACGTGTTTGCTTTACGCTTGCATAACAAGACCAGCAGCCTAAGTCTGAGTGAGGAAGGGTTAACGTTCAGAGAGCAGCCGAACGGAGGGCCGGGCCCCAGACCAAAACATTAGAAGAATTACAACTTGGAGAAGAAAAAAAGAGAAATATTTGACTGGCTCTTGTGTGCGTTGTGTTCACTGCAGTAAACCAGCTCGCTGCAGCCTGAGAAAAGGACTAGAAAGGGTTTTCAAAGTCTGATCACCAAAACACAAACCGTTAAATCGACTGAGCCAAATATTTTAGCAGCTGATCAAGTTTCTGTCTATATTTAACATATTTGGGTTCAGACAGTTGCTGGGCCATACTGGACTGTTTTCACTCACAAATCCTCAATTCATCTAAAAAAATCAGGCACTAACATTTGGAATTACCATCCGTATGAGGCTTTAAGGGATGCAAACTAAAGTTATAACACAAAAGAGTCTCAGGCAGGTTCTAGATTTGTAGATTTCTGAACAGAATGCGTGTGTGTGGGGGGGCAATTTGAACAAGTAGGAGTGTTTAAAGGTTATTTGAAGAAACTGAACTGCCTCCATGAGCTGTGTGCTGATCAGTGGGACAAACCACAGTAATAACTTCCAGTTCCTGTCAGTTCACTGGCGTCCATGCGTCTCTTTCACCTCTCTCTCGCTGCACAGTTTGACAACATCTGGTCTACCCTGATGTCCAGAAAAGGAACAAGCTCGTGAACTTCGGCTGTGGGTGACTGTTTCTAGTTCACATTGTGGCTGAATGTGATCTTATGTCCTATCACAACGAACACGACACTTCAGACGCTCCACAGATTGATTTCATGCACTTTTCTATCTTTTGTTCCCTGGTAGTTGAAGCGTTCTGGGGCAGGGGTGCTCAGCTTGGCTCCGGCTCCAGAGAGCAAACATCCAGCCGGAGCACATTCCATATGGAGTCACATTCACCAGCTCTCTTCCTGCAGCATAACCCTGTATGGTTATGAGAATGCTTTGACGATGGCTGCACTCTATTTATCTGCATGTGTCTGTGTGTGCATGCAGGCAACAGCTCATGGAAGGAAAATGTAGCAGTGGCACCATAAAAGGGTCTGATAGGAGGTGGGAGAGAGTTGCAGAACAGGACCTTCGCTCCTCCTGCATTCCTCTTCATACCAGGGCTTACTTCTTAAAATCAAGCTGCTTTTACAGTATGTGCCTCAGGAATATGAGCTTTCAGAGTCAAACCTCTGATCCTGATCTTAACAGTGACAAATCACTGCCTTTTATAAGAGGGAGACCATTAGTTTATTTGAGAAGGAGATTGTGGCATAAAGTACAGATGACTCTTCTACCAAACACAAAAACACTGAGATGAACTCACTAAACTTAGAAACAAATGTGTGTTCAAAAAGAAGTTTTCTTAGCAGAGTGGGTGTCAGCTACGATTCAAGATCCACAATAAACTGCAAAACAAAAGACTATTGCTAAAATAAAAATCCATCCACAGCTTTGATGATGCAGGACTCACTCTGAGCACAGTAACAGAAGTATAATAGTAAAAAGACTACTGCAGATACAGGTGATTAAAGTGACTGCTGCTGCGCCATGTGCCTGAGCTGGCTGTGGTTTTGTTGTTATGCCCGTTTCCTGTATCTACACGGTTATTTGCATTTAATATCCTGATGGTACAGGGTTCATTCTTCAAATCTCTACAGAGTTTCACGGCTTGAGACAATGGCGCGGTTGCCAAACGTTCAGTTGCTAAATGCTTTACCTAAAACGAACATAATCCTTCTTTACCTCAGCGAACTGCAGACCTGCCTGGACATGCTGCTGATCTCGGTTGTCAGAGAGACCCGCGACATGCTTTGTGCCTCAGCAGCTGACTTTATATTGTTCTCCTGTGACCAGGAACTAACACACAAGGGCAGAGTTAATAAGAGCAGTGCTGGCCAGGATCGATTGTCGTCCTGGACGTGCAGAGTGAAGTGACAGTTTATTGGCTGGTACTTTGAAATGTGCTTTGCCTTAGTCACAGAAAGTCATCATCAGGTGGTGGTGATTTTTCATCTGTGACAACGCCACAATGACACACATTTAGCATTCAGTGCAAACAGAAAACCTTCAGTGACGCCTTTTTCTACTGTAGTTAGGTCTTTAATTAAAAGTGGTAAACCCTGTGTGCAAAAGGTCACATTTGGGGCATTTTTGCATTAATTTGACTGTTTAAAGTCTGTTTTAACATTTCAATGATCTGTAGCACAGGACACATGTGACGTATAGTCATAAATGTCCCTGAATGAGTGGAGAATGTGGTCAGACCTTATCGCTAGGTGTAACACCCAACGACGAAACGAGCAGCTGGAAATTCAAGTGAAGTAATAGTGGCTTATTACATAAACTGTACACGTTAACATATTAAAGTCATTTTGATGGTTATTTTCATATTATAATATTAATTATATAATCTGAGAATTCTTGTGTTGTTGTTATCCTGATTACTAAGGAACTGGTCTCAAATCTTTGTTAGTGTCTGGTTGTTCATAATCAGAACACAGACGAGCTTGTTTGTTTGTTTGATGGCAGCACTGTTTAAGATTGAATTTTTCCAACTTGTAGTCATCCACTAACTTTTTCATCCTCTGCTCTATGCGACTACATCCGTGTTTACACTGTGTGGGTGGTGAAATGCCTCAAAGGACGAGGACAACACTAACAGTAGTTGTATAATGACTGTGTTTAACACAGGAAACTGGATGTGACGATCTTCCTGCCAAATCAGCAGCAATCAACTCTCTGCATACCCTCCATGTCCAAAGCTGGTGTGTTACCGGCTTTTGAAGCTGTGCTGAGCATATAGTGTCTCACTGCTCTGGAAAAGTCTGATTGCTCTTTCTGACACTAAACACGGAGAAGCAACATTCAGCGTCTATGTACCAAACATGTGGAACAACAACTTGAGGGAATTTCTTAAAATTTCACACAAGCTACTACACTATTTGAACTTCTGCATGAACTGATTCGATTTACGTCAAAGGTCAAGTTCACTGTAACATCAGTCTGGTTCTTGTGAATGCCATCTGTGAAATCAAGGACTTTCACTTTAAACGTCCACTTGGACTCATGGATGAACCGATCAGAACACGGGTCTGGGCCTGGAACAATCGATTGTAAGCTGCTGAACAGCAATTAACTGATAACACATTATAAAACCAAATGATTCCTTTAGTCTCAGGAAGCTTCAAATATATCACCAGTCAGACATCCAGCCCTCTAATGAATGCACATACAGGTGTGTCTTACCTTGTTTCTTCATAGCGGCCTTGGCGTGGCCCACCGCCTCCCAGGGGCTCGGGATGTCCAGGAAAACTGCGTCTGCCACCCCCGTCACTCCAAAACCATCTTTGCACACATCCTGGTTCCTGACGGTGACCAGGTGATCCACGCGGTGCTCCTTGAACTCCTCAGCCACCTTCTCTGCCCGCTGCTGATGAAACTCCACCGTGTGCAGGTGACCTGTGGGGGCGATGGTCCGCAGGATGGCATGGGAGAGGGAGCCGCTGCCCGTGCCTGCAATACAGACATAACAGGGGCTTAGACACACATAGATCCTGTAGAGCCTGCAAACTTACAAACGCGATGTGAAAGTGTTTGTTTCCATTTTTTCCTCAACCAGTGGAGACATCAGGAAGTCATGTAGTAACATAAAGCCTGTTCACAAAGTTGAGAGACGGTTTATTAACTACAAACATTCCCAGACATAAATATGTGGGAACTACTATCCTCTGAACAGTAGCTGTATGCAGAAAGCATACGCAACGGTACTGTGTATATGACACATGGTACTTTGGGGGGTGTTTTGCAGGCGTTTACATCATTTTATGTATTTATGACAAACTTAATGCATTTATCATCAGTGCTCAGTGGTGGTGCTGGACATGAAAACACAGATCTCACAGCTGTTACTACAACACAAACCTACTTTTATCACACTGAGAGCACAGAAACCTCTCTGGCTCTTAAGTGGATGCTACATTTCTGAGTGGCCTTGTTCATCGTGCTGCTGCAGAACAAATCCAGCTAATGTACAGTTTGTGAAAGAACAAGAGCGTTTGCGATTTTACAAGTAGAAAAATAACACTGGTCATGTGACTTGCAGTTGAGGCAG
Source organism: Ctenopoma multispine (assembly GCA_034779795.1). Lineage (NCBI taxonomy): Eukaryota > Metazoa > Chordata > Actinopteri > Anabantiformes > Anabantidae > Ctenopoma > Ctenopoma multispine. The sequence goes on from JAUYWH010000014.1 coordinate 2,146,137, forward strand.
GGGAATGGAGCATCGCAGCTAGATCCCATCCTCCACAAAACCTCCTTCTCGTGACATTACGTCACCGCCGCCTTTGTTTGCATGGCGACAAAGAGGGCAGTGTTTACCCCTCAGCAGCACTTTGACTTGCTAAAACCTCACACTGCTCAACCAGATGGTGCGTGACTGGAAGAAACAATAAAGAAAACTGTGGATGGATTTTGATGGTTGGAGAACACTGTAGGAACGATGGTACGCAAATGTCAATACACAGATACAAAAGTTGATGAACACACAATAAAAAATGTCCCAAAGAAAACCACAGCTGTAAAGAGAGTCTGACAGCTACCAACTATTAATCTCATTGTGTGATAAAGAACTTCGTTATCATCATCAAGGACTAACTGTGCCGAGTAGCTGGACCTGATGTACATTCAGTACCAAAATAAAAACATAAACTAAGCACAACATAATGCACAATTCAATATAAAAGTCCTGACATGAATGCTGCCATTTTGCTGTTACTGTTAAGAGGTGTGGATTCAGCTCTTGTGGGGATCGTTTGTCATGGCGTTGCAGCATTGGATCACATTTTGTATCTTCATCAGGGAAGGTATGTTTTGTTTATCTATCAGTCAGGACAAACTACTACTGCTCAGGTTTCAGTGGCTTGGATGAACAGAATATTAATTTTACTAAGCTTTCTTCTTCTCATTATTATTATTGTTATCATTTTTAAAGATAAAACTGGTTTCTCTGGTTTGATGAGAAAGAAGTAAAGAAGAACCAGATGTGAGAATTTGTTGCTTTTATAAACATATTTCAGAATTTCTAAGTTCCTCAGATTTATATTTTATATATATATATATATATATATATATATATATATATATAATATAGCTAGCTAACTATATATA
>JAUYWH010000014.1:2147882-2220338 GCA_034779795.1 Ctenopoma multispine
TATAAATCTGAGGAACTTAAAAATTCCTTCTGCAAGCTTCAACTTGCAGAAAACTTCACCTGGATGACTGAGAATCTTCACAGACATACTACAGCTTAACATAAATCTACCAAGACAGGAAATTTCTGTCAACGGAATCTTGTATTCTGTATTTTTCTTCTTGTTATCTTCCATGATGAGGACAAAACAGATAATGTATGAATCTTACTAAGTATTGTTTGTGAATCACATGTTGTATTCCTCTGTGTCACAGAGCTACTCTGTCCAAAATCTATTAAAAAACACATCAGTGCGTCAAACCTCTTTGAGTCAATCCCACATGCACAAACGTGTATTAATCTGCCACTGGAAAAAGTCTGCAACAAATCAACTACTTCCTGCTGTTTTAGTACATTTTTCTGAAGATTAAAATAAATATCTGTAACCCATTTTTGAAGGTGAGACAGAGCATGGAAGTCATATCAGTACATATCAATTTTCCTCAGAGCACACATCAAGTTGGCATAAAGACACAGCACTGAAGGCTGACTATAGCATCGCCTCACATCCCCTTCATTTGGGCCAAAAAGTGGCACGCCGTACAGCGCACCATACAGGGATGAACGTTCTGTGCTTGGATGTGAAGTAGTAACTCTCCATACTAGCAGGTGGCAGTAGTCTCTACTGGGACCTGGGACTGCAAATATAAACCATCATTAGGGGTTTAATGATTCTCCATATTCATGGTTTGGGTTAGACCTTGATTTATGAACCACCGTTTGGTTAATGCTTATAGTTTTTTTGTTCAGTATTCACATTTTTAAGGGGTCTGAGGCCTCTCAAAACACAGATAACCTACATTCTGTACTGTTCCTGAATGCCTGACAACACTATAGAACTACACTCTGTACTTTGCCTGACTGGTAACACTACTCCAGACATAATCTTACTTCCTCATAAACATAAAAAGCCGGAGCACAATGACGAGTATTAAGTCCTCTTACAACAATAAACATGAGGTTTCCAGGAGACCTGACTGAATTCGGGGGCATCATGGAAGTAATGTAATGATGTATGCGAGACACCACAGTGAGAGGTGAGATGTTTCCAGCAGGCCAGCAGCAGGTTGTGTTGTGGTGGTGGCTTATCATAGACAACCAGTTCTCAGTTTACTGGGCACACAAAGATAATTCCAATACAATTCAATAAAAACAGTCCAACAACAGATCCTCTTCATGAGGGTGATAATGTTCAGTCCGACTCTATGATCATTTTGAAGGATGCAGATGCAATCTTCGCTCTACTGGTTGGTGTAGGTGTACTGAAGATCAGTCTAATACTAAAATACTAATGAAGTAAAGTTAAAGGACAGTTTCACTTCAGCAGACAGTCAAGTTAATCCTGGACTGAATGTTTCTGTTCTCCTTTCAGTACCAGAAGTAAAGTCAGTTACTGTCTGACAGGAAGCAGTGACTGAAGAGGATGAAGACGTGTGGGGGGGAGGCTCACTGTGAATCTGACAGTTGAACTGAAGGTCATCCCTCCCTGCTTTCTGTTCTCCATCCGCTTCAAATGCAACAAGACGACTATCTGGACGAGAAGCAAAACCAGGCCAGAGGTTAAAGGACTGAATTTCCCAGCAGCCAATTTAGAAAGTGACAGTAGGAGAGTGATTCCTTCGATCATGACCACAGTTTGGTCTCTTGAGAGATGAGAAACGCACCCGGTGCCTAATAACACATACATTTATAGCTGTGTTTTAGACTGTGATTGTTATTTTATTCTATTTATTTGTGTTTTCATACTTTATGCTGTCTACTTAGTTTTGTATTGATTGTATTTGTTTGTTATGCTGCTTATTTGTTTTTTTATTTAAAACCTTGCTGCAGAATCTCTGTTCGCCGTCGATTATTTTGTATAATTTCAGCCTATTTGATTGCTGTATATTGGCTTTTTTTGTTAATACTGAGTATTTGCATGATATATATGCATGTATTTATATGTTTATGTCGTCTCTAACTTTGTGTTGCTGCCTGACTTGGCCAGGATACTCTGGCAAAAGGGATTCTCAATGAGGTTTTCCTGGTAAAACAAATAAATGTGGAGGCCACAACAGTGGGTTTATTAGAGACTGTGGACACCTAAAGAACAACGTGGCCTACAGAAACAGGAACAAGGCTAAAGCTTGCTGACAAGGAATGAAAAACCTGTTGTTAGAAAACAGAGGGTGACATCAAAATTAAAAGCTCACAAGGTAGAGATTTTGTTCTCAGCCAGGGACTATTATTAATCTAGTAAATCACACATTATGTTCTCCTCTCAACAATGAAAAAATGCTTCACATCTCACAACGTTTTAACTCTTTAATGACCTGACACACAGCGTCACCTTATCAGCCTGGAACTGGCTTTAGTTGGTTTCTTGCCCCCTTACTTAACAGTTCCTCCTTCTTTCGTGGAGGTCGTTAACATGAACACACATGAGCTGCAGTGAATATTTGCTGAGTATACTTTCATTAGAGCTGTTTGATGTTAAACACTGATACAGGTGTAAAAATAAAACAACTCAACCAGCAAATAACCTCCCTCCAAGGTGACTTCTCTACATGACCGAACGCTCCTTCATCAGACAAAATTATCACGTCTGGCCTCTACGTGGTTACACAGCTCACTGACAGAACGGCTCCCAGGCACATCCTGGTTGTAGACTATCAGGTGCGACATTATGAGTCACCATGGTGCCATACAAGCCTTGCTTCGCACCTCATCGACACCATTATGTGGAGCTAATGCCGCAGCAATTTAATAAACAAAGCATTTAATCCACTACTCAAGCCATTATTTCTCCGGTGTTAGATGTGACAACACTTCTAGAGAGATGGTTTAATTAAATGTTAGGTTGCTACTTGCTGTATTTTATTTTTAGAATACATTTTTTTTAATGCTAATACTATGATTTTTCTATAACACACCGTTTTCCTTCTTCAAATGAGACTGTGTTTTCAATGCCCAATAATGAAGTCAGTGTTCCATATGTTTCCACTTTGTAATTAAGGGTTATTGTGTAAATACTGATGTGCAAAAATGTCTGTTTGTGGATAAATAGTGTTAAATATATGTTTAAAAAGCCAGAATAATGTGAAACCAATGCAGAAAGTGCAGCCCTCTGCATACTGCTGCTGTGTGTGCTGACTAAACAGATTCTAGACTCATTCATCACCCTGAAGACCACTCTCACTCTCACTCTCTCTCTCCCTCTCACTCACACACACACACACTCTTTTCTCTAAGTACAATCAATAATGTGACATCTTGCTGGAAGCAGTAAAACATGGCGGAGCACTGCACCATACACAAACACCTTCTCCCATCGTCCTTACTGCAGAGAGAACCAGCTACAGCCGGCTGAGAAACTCCAGCACACTCAGAGAAATGAGTGGAGCTCATGAGGGGAGCTCCAGGAACAGGACAAAAGGTTCACAATGTAAATTAAAAAATAACAGTTTTATATTATGTTCCACAACACATGGTATTCTAGGGAGAAACTAAACGCAGATGCACTAAAATAAAGTTTTACAGAAAAATGCCAAACATCTGGTGAATGCGGTGCCCAGATGTTACGACTCACTGCTTTTCTTGATCTTGATTTCAAACTCAAACGCTCGAATGCTCTGTGCCTTCCTGTAAACAGCATCAGTATTATCTGTATCCAGCTCTGTATCAGTTCTCTGTCATCTACATCTTTGATCAAACCCATGACGGCCGAGTCGTCAGAGAACTTTTGTAAATGCCAGGTGGCTGAGTTGTATATGAAGTCTGTCAGCACCATGTCAGAGTCGTAGTTGTGAGCCCTCACACACTGTGGCCAGGTTTGTGAGGTAGTTTAATATAGATATTAGATATACTGTTCAGTTTTTCTTAGACCTGTCAAGCCACCAACCTGCAAAGTTGAATTCTGAACAAACCAAACCTGATGTTTTCAAAGCAGAAACTGAGACAGTTTCATATGTGGATCTAGCTCTGAAATCTGACAATGTGGCTTCATAATCACTCTGGACACTGTACGATTTGACTGATGCACAAACTTGAGCTGTTGCTGTTACTACTGAACATACGTGGATCACATTTTAGGTCAATCTGCACATGCTTGATAGTTGTAGACTAGAGCAGAGTTCATACCGGAGAGGAATACATTAAAAACTTAGAAACATGAATCTTATAGATAAGATCTGACTAAAAAAATGTATTGAGCACAAAAACCTGTAATGTAAACACAGCCTAACTGTAGACACATCTGATCTGAATTTGACTCCACACTCACCCGACTCGCAGACGATGGAGCCTGGCTTCAGCTCCAGCATCATAGTGATGGTGGCGATGTCTGTGGTGTAGAGGATCTGTGTGCGGTGCGGCAGAGAGACCGTCCATAGCTCAGGCGTAGGGTGGAGCACGTGAACCCATCCACCTTTACTGCAGGTGACCTTCGACCCGTAACGCTGACCAATCAGGTCTGTGGAGTGGCGAATGACGCCATAGCGGGTCTGTGTTTGTCCGCCCTGCTGCACCTTGATGGGCATCATGGAGTCGTGGCCCAAATACACAATGGCGACGTCCCCATCCTGAATGAAGTCTCCATACTCCCAAAAACTCATGATGAGAAGAGTCTGCAACAGGCAGTTTAAAGGACTTTTAATTAAACCAGTCAATAGTCAAGATAGCAGAACAGAATATTGACAGATTAACTAACAGAATATTACATGTATACCTGTGACTAAATTAATCCTGTCACCTCCAGTCTTCTGTGTCCCCCTTTGTTAAGTTTTAACACAGAGACTGATTTAGGAGGAGGATATAACTTATAACCTGATGCTGGGTGGAGGCTGATGCAGCCTCGTTGCCACGGTAACAGCTCCGGATTCTCTGTGTTTTGTTATTTTTCGATTGAATATTTAAAAAAACAACAATAACAACTGTTTCATTCAACGTTTAGAGCTCAACAAGAGGATTTGCTTTTTTGTTTTGAGGCTTCACGAAGAAAACGGACGAAGAAATGTCAGATAACGTTCAGAATATGTGAGTAACATGAAGGGATGCTATCGCTAATCTGAGAAATTAAGGATTTGTGTCTAAGTATGCTTCCACCTCAAACAGTTCAGAATCATGAATATGATCATCTGCCTTCTCGTATAACTCTACGTTACTTAATGTAACTTTGCACGTTTGAGCTAAAGTTACCTAGAAAACGACAGATTCCGTGATACGTTTGGCTTTAAAATGGCAAAACAAATAATGGATAAACATGCTTTGACACAAATCCTGTCTGAATAAAATGTATGAAACTTTTATTTCAACTTCAATTTAACGACAGAATCATTGTAACTGACTCTAGCTAACGCTAGTTAGCTAGCTAACAGTTATCAATGACGGGCTGTCAGCTAACGCTAGCTCAATTAATTAGAACATTTTGAACATTATATTACAATTTCCGGGCTCAAACATGGAGAAAGATCACAGTGCAAATATCTTTAAACGAAATTAGTTATGTTAGTTACACATTTTGATACGTTTTATGTTTTAAAGTTAGTTAAACATTTCTTCAACTTGCTAACTCGCATGCTAGTGTTAGCTAGCCACCGTGACCGTTGGTTTAGCTAGTAGCGTTAAAAGAACCGCTGGACACTGTTGACCTACCTTCTCAGGCAGCGGCGTTTGTTGACGTTTAAAACGAGCAGAGAACGTGGTCGGCGAGCGATTCTTGGCGCTCCCGTGGTCTCTGTGTGCATGTGAGCAGCTCTGGAAGCCGGCGTTACTCCATTGATTCCCCACACACGTGGTGTTGTTTTCAGGGGAAGTTAAGTCAACGAGACCGGATGATGAACCGTTCGCTGATCGGTAAACTCCCTCCGCAGGCAACCTCCGTTCAAACAAGTGGTGCAGATGATTTGTAGATCGGAGTTTCACCACAGCTCACTCAAAGTCCGTGAAAACGTGAACACTTAATGTGCTTTTCTTATTAATGGGAGAGTTTAAAATCTTTGTTTCTGCAGACATTTATTCAGTTGCAGTGAATATCTTCCAGTATAAGTGACTGTTTGTGTTTTGCTGTTGAGCTGCAGTGAAATGATTACAACAAAGAAAGCCTGTAACTTCACTCCAGTGTTGCTTTTGTTTTTTGTCTAACGTGGATTTGTAGGATGTTCAGAACAGATGTTTTAATGTATAACATGACCAAATGATAAAGGTTGGCCATCTGATCACTTGAACATTTGTGACGTTTTCAATACTCATGGAACAATTCATTTAGTGACGGGCAGAATATTTTAGTCTTGAAGAGAAGATAGATGTTTTAATTTCTCCATAAATTAATTTATTTTTAAAGATTTTCTGCTGCCTTCAAAATCTCGGTCATAATTATTATTTAATTGTATTATTTAGAAATACTGTTGGACACATACAGATGAGAAGTAGCTACTGATAAAAAATTTAAATAACAAGCTGATGAATAATTCTATAGTTGTTTTCACTTGGACTTTTTACTGATCAGTATTATTGTGTGAAATTGTGTAAATTTAACTTGTTGAACCTGCAGAAACTTTAAGTAAAAAAATAATCACACAGTTTAAGTGATTTTTATTATTTATTTTAATAGAGTGTTTAATAGTATTTTAGTAGAGTTACGTTACATATAAAATGTAGTGGAATAATCTGTATAAAAATAAAAAGAATATTAAAATAATAATTTACAGACAGTTTACGTGATGTCACGCGAACGCGTCTTCAGTTTTATTTATTTTAACAGGAAAAATCCTAAAATGTTTATTTATTTACGTGTTTGTTTGTAAACTGCCGATTGTTGTACAAACATGTTTAATGAGCCGTGAGGCTTCGTCCAATTAAATGAATGACCGCGCGTCCCGACCAATGGGAGGAGAGACGGCCCCGTATAAATCAGGATCTCAAGACCAGGTCCCGGTCTGCGAGCTGTGGTGGTTTGTGAGCTCCTCGGCAGGAACAATAGGGATCTTTGTATCAACCGCTGGTAGTAGTAGTTCACACGTCCGACAGCAGGTAGGACTTCTTTCATTTAACCCACCTCACAGACCCAGTAGCTGTGGTTCTGGACGGGTCGGTGGAGCCGGTTTGTTCATGTCGTTTGATGTAAAATAATAACTCGGTCATTTCAGTGTTTGTTGTGGTCGTTTACTGTGTTAAACTGTGCGCAGCTCCCTCCGCTTCTCTCTGACCGTGTCCTGCCCCCCTCCTCCGCCCAGGGACCGACCATGCCTTTCGGTAACACGCACAACCAGCTGAAGCTGAAGTACAGCTCGGAGCAGGAGTATCCGGACCTCAGCAAACACAACAACCACATGGCGAAGGTCCTGACTCCCGCTATGTACGAGCGGCTGAGGAGCAAACAGACGCCCAGCGGATTTACTGTGGATGATGTGATCCAGACCGGGGTCGATAACCCAGGTAAAAACCACAAGCGGCTTTACGCGCCGCCGCCATCTGTTCAGCCACAGTCCGCGTTTAATGTCCGCGTCACGTTCAGGGCACGTTAGCAGAGATTTGCACTGTGACCGACACATGCAGAGCAGCAGGCGCAGGTTTATGTTAGAACCGGTCCCCGCAGCGGACCAGGTCTCACCCCGCAGACTGTCTCTGTGTAGCTCCAACTGTTTGGCCCAGCTGACGCTGAAGAGGCTGTCAGCTGAGGAGGAGTTCCCAGACCTCAGTGAGCACAACAACCACATGGCCAAAGTCCTGAGCCTGGACATGTACAGGAAGCTGAGAGAGCGGGCTACACCCAACGGCTTCACCATAGACGGTGTCATTCAGACAGGGGTTGATAATCCTGGTACAGTAACACGGTCCCATCCTGGGACCCGGTGGCACTCAGCACATTGAGTTAGTGAGGATGTTGTGTGTCTGTGTCCTGTGCGCTGCCCCCTGTGACCCTGTGACCTCTGTAGGACACCCCTACATCATGACTGTGGGCTGCGTCGCTGGAGACGAGGAGACGTACGACGTGTTCTGTGAGCTGCTGGACCCCGTGATCCAGGACCGACACGGAGGATACAAACCCACAGACAAGCACAAGACTGACCTCAACCCAGACCACCTGAAGGTACGAGGTCTGAGCAGGCCTGGTGGAAGCCTGGGACAGAAACTCAGAAACTAACGTGTGTGTGTTTTATGCTCTTTAGGGGGGAGACGACCTCGACCCCAACTATGTCCTGAGCTCTCGTGTCCGGACTGGACGCAGCGTCCGTGGCTTCTGTCTGCCGCCGCACTGCAGCCGAGGAGAGAGACGCGCTGTGGAGAAACTCTCCAACGAAGGTAGAGGAGCTGAGGAGCTGAGCAGCATCACTCAGACCAGATGCTGCACGGTGTTTGTGCGGCAGAGAGCGCCCTCTAGTGGCATCAGTGGTTATCACAGTACTCTGCTGTGGAACAGACTCATTCAGCTCAAAATATTGAAACTGAAAACGTGATAATCTCAGCACAGCAGCGAATTGTTGCAGTGCTGTGGCTGAAATGTGGTGACATATTTTTATAGATTTGATGAATGACCCTTCTATTGTCATTCAGCTGAAACCTTTCACCAGTTAAGCTGTGTCTGTCTTTTTAAACCCGTCTGTCCCTGCAGCTCTGGCCTCACTGACCGGGGACCTCAAGGGTAAATACTACGCCCTGAAGAACATGACGGAGGCCGAACAGCAGCAGCTCATCGACGACCACTTCCTGTTTGACAAGCCAGTGTCTCCTCTGCTGCTGGCCTCGGGGATGGCCCGCGACTGGCCCGACGCCCGGGGCATCTGGTGAGCCTCTGTCTCCGCTGCAGTTTGTCTCAGTTTAACATTCTGCCTCTTCTGGAACAAGCTGATTTTCACTTTGTCTTCAGGCACAACGATAACAAAACGTTCCTGGTGTGGGTGAACGAGGAGGACCACCTGCGCGTGATCTCCATGCAGAAAGGAGGCAACATGAAGGAGGTGTTCAACCGCTTCTGTACCGGTCTCACCAAGGTCAGTGGAACACATGAAGTGTCCCAGATGTTCCCGTGTTGTTTTTGTTTATACAATGTTTCTGTGGTGTTCAGATCGAGAGCCTGTTCAAGGACAGAGGCCACGCGTTCATGTGGAACGAGCACCTGGGCTACATCCTCACCTGTCCATCCAACCTGGGCACGGGCCTGCGTGCAGGTGTGCACGTGAAGCTGCCCAAGATGAGCAAACACGCCAAGTTTGAAGAGGTTCTCAAGAAGCTGAGGCTCCAGAAACGTGGAACTGGTACAACCTTCACCTTCCTCCTCATTCTACAGCAGCGGTCGTCGCGTTGTGTCGACTGGTTTAAAGGATCAAACTGTTTTGTCTAAACCTAATGTGTGTTAACTTTGCCTTCTACCATCAGGTGGCGTGGACACGGCTGCTGTCGGAGGCGTGTTCGACATTTCCAACGCCGACAGACTCGGCTTCTCTGAGGTGGAGTTGGTGCAGACGGTTGTGAATGGAATCAAACTGCTGATTGAGATGGAGAAGAGGCTGGAGAAGGGTCAGTCCATCGATGACCTGATGCCCACCCAGAAGTAAAACCTCCTAAAAGCAGCCAACCAGCCCTCACTCCCTTTCACCAGTACCCCGTCCTCCTCCTCTCCCCTCTGAATGAATTTTAGGATTTGTTTGTGTATTTAGGCCAAACTGGTTCCTGTAAGGTGACGATGGATATGAAATAAAAGAACAAAACTCAGTGGTTGGAGGTGAACTTTGTACTTCCTGCTGTGAGACTGATGTCTCACTCGTACCTGCATCTGTTGCTGTAAATGTCGTCAACAGAAACAAGATTTCACCTGCTGCCGTTTGAACCATCACAAAGTATCAACAGCACATATACACAACTGGGCCGAAAATGAAAAGGTCAAATAAAAGCAAATGCAAATACTGCTTTAAAGGGTCATTCCCATTTTAATCAGAATGCAGTAGTAAACCCTTGAGCTGTATTCATTTGAATTTTCTATCCATCTTTCTCTTGCAAGTTGCTCAGCTTTACTCCCCTCAGTGAAGTTTTGAGAACAGACTGTTCTGCATTTGACAAATATTCAGTGTGACCTCTGGAGAACATGGAGAATCAGGACAGAGTAAGACCTAAAAAATCTGATGTCTCTTTGAGAGCAAGGACCAGACTCGGCATCTGGCAGCTTCATCTGGATACCACCATAACTCTTCTGAAGTATTATACTTATAACTGAGAATATGTGGCCGTCAGAGCATTGGTAAAAATGAGAATACGTATCCAAACGTACCACCAAGCCTTTTAAGATCACTCCTTTTGATAAGTCATTACACAAAGAGTAAGCTAATCAAAAGAAGTTGCTCAGATTGGAGAATTTAACACCAAACTCATATTTACAAGTCTTTAACCACCTTAAATCTTTCAAATAATTCCTTTAAATACCAGAATAAAGCTTCATAGTGGAGCAGTAAGTCGCAACAAACACCTTTATACTTTCACCTCAGACTGAAATATAAAGATGCAAATGATCAGCATGAGACGTGACGATCAAGTTGACAAGACACTTTAATTGCGACGTGAGTGACCCTTAACCACGTGGGCATTTACACAGACTTCCCCATCTCTACTTTTTAAACGAAATACAAAAGAGAAAAACAACAAAAACAAAAAGAAGTATTGCAGTGAAGCCGTCTCGAAAGTAAGATACATTATTTACACTGAAAACAAAACACTACGTAATTTTTCTTCTTTATCCAAGAGAGAGAAAATAAAGGTGAAATAAATAAGACTAGAAATGCTTTTGTCCACATTCACAGCATGACAAATCATATCCAACTCGTTAATGTCGGCCCGTGTGGCCGGAACAGACGGAGATATTAGTAGATAATTCAGTGATTATTGCCAAAAGCTTTAATCTATACATTATAATATTCAATACATACTCTGTATTTTGTTTAGAAAAGGAGACATTTGGAAACTGCTACCAGGATGATTGTACAGCTTAAATACTTCTAGATATATATATATATGTATATATATGTACTTTTAAACCCTTGTGTTCATAGCTTTAACTCATTGGCAACTTTGGAAGCAATGTTTTTGAAAGCGATGGATGATCCGGATATCCTTTTGAACCTGACGCCGTTGAGGGAGAGACGGGGCAGCTTGCAAACCTCCATCTCCCACTGCACCAGGTTTTCGACTCGCTCGTCCCCGTGGACGCAAAGAAGCAGGAAACTCTCTTGCTGTTCGTAGTCGCAATTGTTGGCGTCGAGCACCTTGCGAATCTCCCGCATGATTTCACAAGGCTCCATGGAGCTGGTGGTCCTCATACTCCAAGTGAATCTGAGGGAGCGGGGTTTACCGTCTTTATTTTCCCCTTTTTGATCCCCAGGTACATGGCGACTGTGGGGACGAGAGCACAAATGGACAAGTTTTGGTATCACAGATCTGGTTCACAGGGTGGATTTACAGCCTCTAACACCTGCTTTGACTGTGTCATGAAAGAAATTCACATTTTTATTCTTCTGCAGACATAAACACATGATGTCCATCAGTCAAAGCAGCTCGTAGAACAAACAAACTGAGCCACAGTCTAAAGTTAGAGGAACATTTTCCCATGTTTGGTTCTTTGTTTGCTGAGAGTTAGATCAGTCTTCTGTTTACTTAGCTTAGCACAAAGACTGGAAAAGGGGAAACAGCTCCTACAAAAATCCACCTAGCAGCACCGGTAACTCAGATTAACACTTTCTTTCTCGTTTGATATGAATGAAAACTGAATGTACGTGTTTTACTGCGGCTTCTCATCCAACTCTCTGCAAAAAAGAATTTCCCCCAAATTATTCAATTAAGCAATATTTAGCCTGTGGTGGTTTGTTTCCACCGAGCTCATAACTGAACCCCAGTTTTCAGTTAGTCTCTAACATTTTAATCACAGAGTTAAGCTTCTGTTTAAAAATAAAAACCCAGTAGACAAAAAGATGATTTAAGTCCATGTGCCGCTGTGTTAAAGTTATTTGCTTTTCATTACTGATTAATCTCTTAATTATTATTTCCTTTTAATCGAACCATCGTTCTGAGATTTCCTACGAGGTGACGTCAAAGGTCTACAGCCCAAAATCAAATGTCAGTGTGTAATCACGATAACCCACAGTTATGTTGCAGTTTTTGCTCGACTGTATATCTTAAAGATTGTACAGTCTAAAGCTGCAGGACTGACTGAAAAGTGTCTCTGTGGATTTTGGAGGTTCTCGATCTGCTGGGTTTTAAAGTATTTATTATCTGGTAAAAACTTACCTCTGTGATTTTAAATGTACAGTAAACTGGGGCTAAACAAACCAAACAAATCCATGCAGAATTAAAAGCACTTTTTCAGGCTGACACGATGACGAACATGCCATGCTAACAGCGCCATGCAAACGTTAAAACCAAACAAGCTGAAACTCTCAAACTCAACCGTGCGACACATTCAGACATCCCAGGACAAACAAAGCAGGTAGGGGGAGGTTCCTACGCAAAAGGGGGGGGGGGGGGTCCAAGCAACTTTGCTTTGAGACTGCAGACGACGACAAACTGAAGCCTTTTTGTTTAGGGGGCAGGTAACCTCACCTTGAGCCCTCAAGTCTCCTGTTTCTCTCAAACTCGGTTGAGACTCTGGGGCGCGTGAGAAGATCAGACAGGGAGGAGGTGAAGAGGAAGGAGGAGATAACAAAAGATGTGGATTGTGCACTATAAACATTTACAGATCAATTCCAGTGAATAAAAAATAAAGAGAAAATGTGACGTGTGATAGGATGAAGAGAGACACCGAAAAGCAACAGATACACAAAGTAATGGAAGATTTTACTTCCATTAAAGTCAGTGAAGAATCAGGAGAGAAATAAACAGTGATGAATGTTCAGACTTGATCCCAAACTGAAACTAAAAGCAGCAGACAGGAGGAAAAATGATCTTTTAACACAGACCCAGAAGTTTCGACAACAGAGCGACGTCACAACAGACTCTGCTCATTTTTAATCTAAACTATTAAAAGAGGACGAGATGACGGCGCAGTACCACGATCCTAATGTTAGTTCTCCAGTTCTGCACATTACTTTTCCCTTTAAACCTTCAGTAGGACGTCATGGTCGTCCTCAGAGGACGTTATATACAGTTATATTTTAATTCAATTTTTTACTTTTTATGAATGTATTGATTTTGATGTTAATATCTGAGTATCATTTAGCCCCCCCCCTTTAAAACAGACTTGTATATTTACTTCTTCTTCCATTTGATTAACTTCATTGATTTGACTCTATATTAATTAAACTGAGGTCAGAGTTTTTTACACTGCTGTACGTTAATGTCTGTTAACCCTTTTCCTTATCACTGGTCTGTCAAAAAAAGTGATTCACTTACCTAAAGATGCTTTGTATTAAAAGTACTGTGCTGTAAATTCAAACAACAGCTGCAATATTTATTAAAAACCTGGTGTTGAGGACACAGGCACAGATGGGAAACTCTCCCTGCTACAGGAATCTGGATAAAACTCAAACCAAATGTTCCCAGACTATAATTTGTCCCTGTGACTGAAGCAGCAAAGGGACTGGTGTGAAAACACACAAACTTGTCATCTACCAAAAGTGTGATCGTGAGTGAAAACCAAACTTCTGGTCTTTCAAAACGATTTGATTCATAAGTTTTCTGCTGTGGTCAGTTCGTCCTCATCAATGACGACGCTGATTTTAAGTTAATTAAACTATAAACACAAAAAACTCAATATAATATATAAAACAAAATATTAGCAACCAGTGGCTAAGCTGAGTTCCTTCAATCTGACTAAGAACACGAAGGAATGTGTGAGATTTTATTTTGAACTTCACTGACTGAAAAAAAGGTCCGTGGAAACTGTAGAAATATAATTTACATTCCCTGAAGCACGCCACAGGACCGGTGCCTGTGTGCCGTTTTGATCAGCACCAGCATGAATACAAGCGTTTCTGTAGCTACGACTCATTTCATAGACGCAGTCAGAGCCACGTCTGAATAAAACAACACGTGATCAGAGCTGCCTGCACCGAGCTCAGCTGAGATACAGTTTCTTTTTGGCCATTTTATCTACCTCACACATATTGTCGTTTTATATTGTCTTTATATTTCATCTCTCTGTACGTGTTCTTCTCTTTTAATGTGTTTTACTGTGATCATTTCGTTTTTGCAGCTATTGACAGAGGAGATAAAGGAAACTTGATTCCTTGTCTGTATCTTATCACCTAGCTGTTATCTACAAATGAAATTAAATTAATTAGTAAATTTGTAGGATTTTATTCATTTCATTAATCCAAACCAAAAGAGTAAAACCAACAGAGTCGCGTCTCTTTTTCTAATGTACTTCTGTGATCAACAAAGCCGACAACTAGTCACTGAAGAGACAAAATGTTGCAGTGACACAAAAGAAGTTTAGAACAAAAGTCCCCTGCCTCTCTGACAAGAAGGGTTTATTGTGTCAGGCTCCCAGCATGCACTGCAGCTTGGAGAACAGAAAAACAGGACGGGTGGAGGAGGAAGTGACTCCTAACTCCTGACAGCTCCAGGGACTCGACAAACAAGAGGATGAGTGAACAGACAGGACTGACAGCAGGTCCTGGGTCGTTCAGAGAGGCTGTGAAAACCACAAGACCGCGGGTGTGAGGGAGGGAGGCAGGGGTAGAGGAGGGGAGGGCGGCTGAGTCCCTCCGCGTAACTCAGACTTTTATCTCAGCAGATATTCAGGGATTGAAAACAGCCCCTTACTCTAGATCTTCATCTTCCTACCACTCTCTATATCTTCTGCTCCTGAATCTGAAAGACAAAACGGGAATCTCAGGGAGACGGCGAACTTCTCAATAGACACATGGCAAGAAAAGAAAGAGAGAGGGAAAGAATATTTAAATGTATGGCATGACGACAGGCCAAAAAAAAGAAGAAAAACATGGAAGGAATGCAGAGAAGGAAGGGAGGAAGGAAGGAAGGAAAGGCTGATAGAGAGTGGAGGGCAGAAGACTTACTAAGGGTCTTTCCTCCCTGGGTAGAAGGGACGGCAGGCCCTGTTTTGGCCGACTGCCGTTTGGCTGGGTCAATACTGACCCTAAGCAGAGAGGAAGAGCAGCAAGAGGTCAAGGTTAAAGGACAAAGGAAGGTTAGGAAGACAAAAAGACAAACTGTGAGGAGTGGAGTGGAGGAGGAAGCGGGACGTGACTGAACCTAAAATGTCCTGAGGAGGAGGAAAATGACAAAAACACGTTGGTTAAGTCGTAAAATGAGGATCGTTTTAGCGGAAACATATGGAGCCCCAAAACGGACAAAATGTACAACTGTTACAGGACAAGTCAAAACATAACTAATTTATTATACTGTCCGTTAAATAATTAAAATAGAGCTGAAAAAGAAATGTACATAATATTTTTTTAGTTATCTGGCAAACTAAAAGACTTTTGTACGTCTACGCCAGGACAATATTGAATTAAGAACTAGTACTTAGTAAAGGAACTATGAAAGTAGTTCAACTGTATATCGCTGATATTTTGAGATGTCTACATCTGAAACACAATGCAGATTAATTCAAACTTTATTTGTAGCCCAAAGCATCAAAAAAATTATGTATAAAAAGCTAGTAGTTTAGTGTGAAGCTAACAAAGCTGTGGTCCAAGCTAAATGCCAATTTTTGTTATTTTATTTATCTGCACAGTAAAAAAAACCTAATTATGTCAGTTTTATATACTCAATGTTTTAACATAGAATATAATACAAAATTAATTAATATTCTAAATAACTTTTGGCTTTTTACATTCCATTTTATTTATTTAACAAGCTTTAATCTAACTGACTTATCGAATAATATTTGACTACATATTGTCACTTTCAGGACTCCATAGAAATGAGGACAAACAAAAACAAAGTGAAGAGTGAGATGAGAGGAAGGTGATGACAGATGAAATCAGACTGACAAGCCTCTGAATTATGATGATGCTGCTGCTGCCTCCAGAGGAAGAAAACTGTCTACAACTCAGCCACGAGGGGGCGTAGTCGAGCCTGAGGACGGCATCCTGTGAGGGCCATAAAGCTGGGATACGGTTTAGACACAGCTGAAACTGATAACTGTAACAGCTTAACCACAGACATCTAATCACTCAAAACATCTATTTCAGGAATCAAGTGGCCTTGTAAAGTTTTATTTCAGTGCTCTGGCCTGATGACAGGTCAGTTTTACAGCCTCCTTTTATAACTCTGACCCTCATTAGTGGTACAGATGAATTAAGAGGACCCACAGAAAACCAAAAGGTATTTATGTGATAAATGTTTGGATGTGGTTATGGCTCTTTCATAAAACGAGAAATGAAAGCAAGTTGCTTTTCCGGAGGGAGACAATGTGATGTTGGATGTGTCAACTGGGGAACTGAAGTCTTTGAGGGTTAAAAGAGTTAAGAGTCCACTTAATCATTTTCAAACAATGGGAATAATGTTTCTACTGTATTACAGTAAGAGACAGGTTCAAATTTCTCAGCACAATAAAATAAAAAGTTAAGGTGGTTGCTGTAATTTTACTAATTCCGGAAGTGAAGGCTGACAAAATCCTTTAAATAACTGCTTAATAGTTTAATCAATATTTTACGCGGAGCTGCAAAACGTGTTCATTCAGTCTTTTTAAATATGATGATTGATGTTTTTTCCACTGTCACACTATAGTAAACTGAACACGTTCTGGTTTTGCACTAATTGGTGAGTAAACAAACCTATCGGCTGCTCCCTTTAGGAGTCGCCACAGCGGATCATCTCACCCTATCCATAGCATCCTGCTCTGATTGGTGATTAAACAAATGGGAAACTAAATACATAATTGGCATTTATCCTATTTTCTAATGTTTTACAGGCTTAATGATTAAGCTCTCATACGAGAACAGAATTGTTCATTTCTTCATCTAGTCTGACTGCTAAAGCCTCATAATTAAAAAATAAATCTTGTTTCTGTAACTTAATTTAAAACAATGCCACAAAGTCCTTTGGAAAGGGAAAATAAACTAATCTGCAGCAGTATTACAGAAAAGTGAATAAAATACAAATAAATGTAGTATAAAATGCATAAAAACGTTTCACATTAACTCATTCTACTTAAATTAAGAACTTTAATTCCCCCCCAAGAAAACCTTTTTAAAGATCATTAACAGGAGAAACAATACCAGCTTCCAGTGTGCTGTGCATATAGAAACGTGAGGAGAAGTGGACATATCCTTTAAAGTGCTTGACCTTCAGCTTGAATTTGTCAATGATTAAATGTCTACATGGGTTCAGATTAAAGGCTGCACAATGTCTGAAGGATATATTTGTATCTGATATAAGTGTGGTTAGAGCTAAATATAGTTTATAGTAAACAACTGATTTGAAGAAAACTTTTGACAACTCACATACAGGAGCACGACATTGTTTTTACATTTTTAAACCTCAGACTGATAAATCCAGGAAACCTGATCCAGAACAGCAGAAAACTACAAATGAGATCAAAATATCCACCGGCAGATATTTACGTACGCACAACAAAACATTTAACACCACAGAAAAGTCCTACACAAAAACAATCTAGACAAAAGCTGCATCTATAAATGTTAAACAAAAATCTTTTTTTTTTTTTTTAAACTCTTTATGGTCCAGACAATAAATTAATTTTTGGCTAAAACTTTCATGTCTCTCAGATTTTCTTTCTGGGCCAGAGAGAGTAAAAACAATGCAGCAGAATGATGCGTAAAGCACCGAGTTTGTCCGGTAACAACAATCGTTGTGGTGGGAAAACAAACCACAATCAATGGCAGCTGTAAGAAGCGACCCCATGCAAAGACTGGCGATTTATTAGTGGCAAGCAGCTTTTGTCGTTGCTGTTGGTTAATCGACTGATTGTTCAAGGAGCATCTCCCAATCAGCCTCGATTCATTCAGTCAAACCACAGCCACGCTAAGAACATTTACACACAAAGAAACACGAGGTAAAATCTGATTAACGCAAAACTCTTGACGGATGAAGCAACAGTTCAAATGCTGCATTCTGATTTATAAAAGTGTCGTTTTCGTAGTACGTTGTATTTAAATTAAGAAAAACTTTGATTTTCTCAAATTTGTGTTGTATTATATCTCTTAAATTATTGGACATTTTGGGATATAGGTTCATTTGCTTTCTTGTCTACAATTAGATGAGAAAGTTGATAACATTCTGAGCACAGTATGAGAAATATGAAGCTGCAGCCAGGAGCTGATTAGCTTAGCACAAAGGCTGGAAATTAGAGGCTTATCTCAAAGGTAACAAAATATGTCTTCCAGTTTAAAAACCGGAGAGGTATTGTAGTTTAACCACTGATTTTGCCTGTGAGTTGTGTCTAAAACGGGACAAATGACTCAAATCTGAACTCACAGACATGATGTAACACGCCGGTCTTGGAAATCATTGAAATACCGATGCTTCTTCTACTTCTACACTGCAAAGAGAAACAACTAACAGCTAATTCTGTAAACACAGAATCTGTCTCGATGTTGTCTGAGTGAACACACTTGGGTTGAGGATCAAGAACATGTTACTTAATTGGAAAACTTGAGTCTTAAAGTATTATTAATATCACTAATTCAAGCCTCCATCCTTAACTGAAGTTATAAATAACACACAAAACATCTGTGATCTGTTGATGTTGGATGAGAAGCCAGAAATGTTAGGTTTTTTTTGTGATAGCTCCTCCATTAAACAATATTGGTGATTAAATTTTCCTAATTAAGTTTGTTAACCAGTAGCTCAAAACTGAAACTGACATTAAACATTTCTGCGGTGATGGTTACAGAGCGATGCGTCTTCACGAGCTCAGAAGAAGATGTTACAGAATCTACCGCCCCAGTTGTTTGGTCATTTTAACCAGAGAAAAACGGGTCTTTTCCAACAAGAACCTGGACCAGATATCAAAAAGCAACCTTAAAGGCCAATTCATATTAGTGGTTTTCCCTCTACGACACATTAGTTGGTAGCGATTCTGGACAGCAGCAACTGCAAAAAGTGTTTACGAATGTTCTGTTGCGGGATTTGGACACACAGATCTGAAAAGAACTTTGGCGTAATTGTTCTGAAACCAAGACCAAAACTGTGACACAAACGTCCACAGTCACGTTTTGCTCGGTCATCTGTGTTGTGAGGTGTTCAGGGACAGTACTAAGTGTAGGTCATCCATGTTTTAAAAGAACCCAACATCCAAAAAACTAAACAAAAACCAAAGTATGAACTGTGGAATAGATACAACCCTAAAAAGAAAAAACACTTTACTGGGAGATGCATGCAGGGTTATTACTTAGAAAGAAAAACTTCTAACAGAAGTACCTCAGATCCATGATGGTGTTCTGTACCAGTTTATCAAACCAGTACCAGTTTATCAAACTGTCAAGTTGTGACAGATTAATTAGTTTGATTTAGCCGTCGTAGGTGCATTAGTTTTACCTCTTGGATATATCCACCTTTTGCCTGGCTGCAGCTTTGTACTGGGAGCAATTTTTTATATCTTAGCAAGAAAGCAAAGAAAAATATTTCTCCTGATGTCAAACTATTCCTTTAAGAATAAAACCAGCCCTATGCACAAATTATTAATTTGTGATACCAAGTTTAAACTCTGATCACATTAATCTGATTATAACCAGTGTGTGTAAATGTCCCCAGAGTGTTTTTACTCCTGCTAAGCGGTGTGTTAGTTCAGTGCCAGCAGCCCCACGTGTCTGTGGAGTTTCAAAGGAAGTTTCCCAGTGAGATTATTTTCATTATTTTTGGCACAGAGCGAAAGGCAGTGCAAGAGTCCTACCTTTTGGCAAACCTGAATGACATGTTTCTACAACAGAATCAGACAAAGAAACAGTGAAAATGGTGAAGGGGAAGTGAAAGAAGTAGGGGGGAGGGTAGGTATGAGGAATCTGAATGAGTGAACAAAAATGGGTTGGAATCATCAACAGTGAAAAAGGGGAAGGCTGTTTTCCATTGATTATCAAATGATTTTAATTCCTCATTTTAGGTCAGTCATTGCAGGGGTGATGTCGCCGGCCTGGCTGCCACATCAGAGACGATGAGCGATGCTTTAATAAAGTTACAATTGCCTGATGGTTATTTTCCTGAATCATTGTTTGGTCTGTTCATTTCAGTGAGGGCCGAAGTTAGGTGCAACCAACAATCAAAAACCTAAATATATTTAATTAATATAAAATACAACAAACAAACAGCCAATTCTCACACTTGAAAACCTGGAGCTAGTGAATATTTAGCATTTTAGTTTAAAGAAATACTGAAATTATTCATTTATTATGGAAAATTATCTTTACAAGCTCTGGTGTGCATGTGATAGGAACACCACAAACCTCGTAAATGAATCCCAGAACTAATACTGGCTAAAATGATCAGCCGTGTTATGACCCAGAAACTGAAGAGGTCAAATTGTGGCTCATTCAGAGCAGTTTCATTTCTCTCTGGCAGGCAACCAGGCAGCGACAGATAAACAATTTAGATTCAAGAATAAAGCACATCGTACAGAACAGTGCAGTTCTCCTCCAGCATGTAATTAATCATCCCAACCCAACAAGACACTGTGTTGATTGGCTTGTAATTCAAACAGAGTCGCAGAGATTAAACCCTACAGAGCAAAGCTGGAGTCTGTTATCGTTCTACTGAAGTCCTGAGGAAGGTCTCAACATTTACCTAAATAACTGAGAAAGTAGTGATTACGTTAATGTAAAAGATGCATTGCCTACCTGCGGGTGAGTTTGGAGGTGAGTTTTGAGAAAAGGTTGCTGGTTCCACGGCTACGGGTCTGGGAGAGCGGGGTGGCATCGTGGGACAGGGTGGGTGAAGCCGGTGGGCCGTTGTACGTGGCCATGCGGCGGTCTCTCAGCTGCCCGCCGTGGAAGGTGCTGCGGCTGGCGGTGCCTCGAGGGAAGCGCAGTCGGTCAGGCGTGGTGGCGTTGGTGATGCTGTGGGTCGACGCCACCGGGTTCTTCTGGCCGCCAGGAGACACAGCAACACTGCTGAGGTGAAGAGAGGCGCAAGAACAATGTAGTCAGGTTTTATCCTCAAAAACATTTAGTTTTTCCATTGCAGACTTTAAGTACTTTAATGCTCCTGTACCCAAACTAGTACAACATGTTTTAAAGGTTTTTCTGTCTTTTACCTAAAAACATCACATAATGTGATGGAGCCAATTAAATCTATTTCTATATACAGATTTTAACAGCTTCCAATGTCTGCAAGGTTTTGCTCCAAACCTGCTCAGTGTTTACAGTAAAGATTGCTGCTACTGTACAGTTTGCGATGGAAAAACTTGTTCCAGTCCCTGTTTATCTTTAAAATGGCAGCGCTTGTTATTCCTACATGGATTTCTAACATTGCCATGGGTTTTACGTCATTTAATCTTGCATGTTAGATGTCAACAGGGTAGGAAATTCAATAGGAAAAACAAAAACAAAAAGCAAAGTATTCAACTGTTCAACTGGTGGATTTGAATAAACTAACTTTCAAAAAACTTTCATTTTGGGATGAAATTATTTTTGTTTTATTACTATTTGTGTGACAAGTCTTTAATTGATTCTTGGCTTTGCACTAAACGTTTAACTAAATTTAACTCTGACTCCATAAACATCTGTCCAGTGAGATTCTAACATTAATAGGAGGAAATATTTTAATGGAATTAATTTTACAACAAAAATAATTGGTGTAAAAGTAGATTTAGTAGATCTCTGAACTCGCTGATCCTACCAGGTCTGGAGTTTTAAAAAAAAATCTCAAAAGTGGCAGTAAATTATCAGAGAGGTTCAGGATATAAAGTTTATGTGCTCTGTTATAACTAAACTCAGGAGATGAATGTCCTTTTTGAGCTTTTCTGTTTGTGTGCCATCAGGAAAATTAGAGCGACTACCCTCTGGTAATGACAATGATGTTTGAGACAAACTCTGCCCAAATATGTATTGTACACTGGAAAAAACAGAAACTAACTGAAACTAACTAACCCCAAATGAGGGGTTTGGGTTTCTAATATGGTTCCTGGACCCATGAAAAGGTTTACTGTGGTGAAAATCCTCTGTAAGTGACCAATAAAAAGCAATTCCACTTTAAAATTCAAGATTCCATATAAAGGGATTTTCTGCACTTGAACAGAAAAAGTTAATTTTGTGACAACAAATTTATCAGTGGCAGCCAAAATTAACTAATTTCCCACCCTGGACATCAAGCTCTAAACAATGAGAAGAGCGAGTTGTGCCCCTGATCAGTTAGCATCTAAACAGAAACAGACGATGGTCTGTGGGTGCTGGGGCAGCAGGGGAGCGGTGAAGCTCAGCCATCGTGACGGAGACGGACAGGTGAGAGATCCAGACGGAGAAGATCAGGGATCAAAGTTCACAGCAGAGGATGGAGGAGAGATCAGGAGCAGAACTGAGAGTTTGTTATTGGAACATCGTCCTCCGGTTTATGGTCGGCAGAGGGATGATGCAAACATGGAAAAATATCATCACACACACAGAGTATAAGACGTCGTTTGTCAAAGCGTGGCAGCTTGGTTTCAGTGTGTAGATACATATTTTTCTCCATTTGTGTCTCCACTTTTGTCAGTGTCTGAAATAAACACCCACCACATTTAATCTGGTGCCCTGTTGGATGATGCGAGCTGACCAAAAACTGCTGAATCTCAGCAGAAAATAAACTTTTCCCGTTAAGATCATTCTTCAGGTTTGTTATGAGCTGCAACGCTGATGCTTTTATTTGATGAAAACGGAGCAGAACCGATTTCTCACTTCAGCAAATATTCAGTGAACAGAAAACAATATTTTTCAATTCCTATGTTTTCTATGATAGTGAATTGATTTTAAATTGTTCAGCAAAACAAACTATTCCAAGATTTCAAATGTGTCTTTTTTTGTTTTTGGGGAAATTATGATGTGCATTTTGAATTATTTTTAAAAGCGAGAAGACTGAATAGTGAAAACAATCATTAGTTGCAGCTGTAGCTGATATATTGTAGTGTTTGTAGTGCTGCAGGTGCCGTATTATGCTTAGATCTTTACATATATTTGAACAAATAATACACTTCTATTCATGTTCCTTATATAATTAATTCTGATTGTTTTTTCTCTAAAGTAACGAGTCTCTATAGAGACTGAGAAGTCACGTCACACTGTGATGCACGTTGGGGGATGGTACATAGGCATAATCTGTTTACCTGTGGCCACTACAATGGTCACCAGGGGTTTACCTGCACAAAATAGGTCGATAGGTAGGTACAAAAAAAATTTTTTCTCTTTGTTTTTTTTTCCCCTGATGAGTGTGAATTTCAGACACTGACACCAAAAAAGTCAGATGCACATGGTCCTTTCTGTTCTTTGCAGGAGGAAATGGTGTTCATGGTTAAGTTGAGGTGTTACCAAGTGTGAAGCTGGCTGGATGTGTGGGTTAGCGAGGGGCCAAACAGGGGCTGAGACATGAGAGGAGACAGACGAGAGGGGGGGGGGGGGGGGTGGGGGGGGGTTGGAAGCCCTGCCGTCTTACTTGGGCGAGCAGTAGTCCAGAGCGTAGTAGGAGTGGGGCAGCGTGGCCCAGCCTGCCTGGCAAGCGTACAAAGGGCCGACGGTTTGATACCTCAGCCGCACCGAACTGGACGAGGCACCGAACGCAGCAGCCACAAAGGCAGAAGAGGGGCTAGTGGCACAAGCCATCTCAGTCATGCTGGTCATGCCACAATAAAAAGAAACACCCCCAGCCCACGGCAAACCACAAACACACAGGCAAAAATAAAAAAATAAGATGATGAGAAACGGGAAAGTAAATACAAGAAAGAAAGAAGCAGTAGAAAGAAAGTAAATCGGAGAATAAAACAAAGGAAATCTACAAAAAAGGAGAGAATCTGGGCTTAAATGTTGAAACACTGCTATTAGAGTTTAACCAGCACGAATCTGGAAGGCTGACACTCATATTTTTGTACTGACCCTAATAACATCCACATTCACTAGACATGAACTTGACCACATGTGCTCATAATGAGGTGGTTTGCATTTTTGTTGGATAGAAAATGCTCTACAACAGAATTTAGTCCAAAGCGCTGGTATAAAATAAAGTATAAAAAAAAAATCTAAACAGGTCCCACAATAATGTACACGCTCGATGACCTCACTACTACTATCTGAACAAGAAGTGAAAAGTCTTGAGTGAATTGAAACTCTGAGTCCACTATACTTTACTGATAAGAGGTTAAAGTGGCGCCGGCTCAAACCCAAATTCTGCTGATGAAACCAGACACCATCCTCTCACCTGTTCTCCTTCCCGTTGGGAATGACGGAGAGACGGTCCGTGTTGTTTCTGTCGCTGCAGACATACGTGTTCCTCCTGGTCATGCCTGCAGACGCAGTGTTATTCTGTAGAGAAGCAAAAATCTGATGAGATACCATTTTAACACACGTTGATTAGAGGAAAACCTCTGGTAGAAAAAGGTTTTTAGGCTAAAACATTTAATTTGCTTCTGTTTTCATGTCTTTAGATATAAATAGGACAGAATGGTTCAGAGTTCACTGTGTTGTCCACTACTGAGAGATTTGTCTGAATATGTCAACTACTGCAGACATGTTTTAATCCTTATATTACAGTAATGCAGCATTGATTTGGGGTTTTTTTGGTGGGTCAAGAAAAATAAAATAACTACAAGATAGTTTCAAATGACTAATGATTTCCCTCGTCCCTCCTCTGACAAGGGACGAGGTACAATATTTGGTACAAACTGGCGACTACTGTATGTCTGCGTCTGGACAGTTTAAGTTTTCTCCGTAAAAGTGCCCCGGCAGGTTATTCTCACATTTTATTTCTTTTACACGTTATTTCTTCTTCTGTGTAGATGAGCGAGCCAGCCACACAAAACAAGCAAATAAGAAACGGTGTAGAATTTCTGTTCTGTCCTGTCGATTCTGTGAATTCGATTCTGTCAGTGGAAGAAGTAAAAAGAACAGTATTTGGAAAAAACAAACTGCACTTGTCTGAATAGATGATGACAAACTGCAGAAATACTGAATGTGATGATGATGATCTGCATTTTATCAAAGCTCAGTTTTCTCCATGTGCAGTTTAAACAGCACACTTGTGGTTTAACATTCACACACTCTGCAGGTTGTTCTGTAAAAGTTTCTGCAGGGCAAAATGTTCTAGAAGTTTATAATTTGAGGAAGCTCTGTACAGTTAGTGTCTTTAAAACTATTTCCTTTTAACGTAAAGGATTTTTAGTAGTGTTAAGATTCTTTTTTTGGTGAACAGGGTTAGGGTTAGGGTTATATAGTGATAAATAACATGCATTTCATCCAACTGTAGCTAAATAAGTATTTAGTTGATCCTGATGAGCTAAACTGTATTTTTAAAAGGCATGTGACTGATAATGTGACTCACGCTCGGGCCAATGGTGGTGGCGCCTTTCCTGCGGTCGGGGATGTCAGCCTTGTTGGGGTTGTTGGCGTTGCCCAGCAAGGGGCTGGAGGGTGGAGCACCGCGGGTCCCTGGGGTGCTGGGTTTACGGAGCTGGACTCCACCTTCCTCTTTCGCGCTGTTCTCCGCTGTGGTTGTCTGACTCCTCTTTGGATGAGCCATCCCTGGGGGGGCGTTCTGGCCAACTACAGACACAGGACAGAGATTTACAGAGGATGTAGCAGAGTAACAAAGGATGTTTAGGGGGATTCAGTCCACAGCGCTCTCTTCTATGTTGTAGGGAAGAATAATGAGATTTATTAAACATATTAATAAATAAACATTTGTTAGAGCCCTACATGTCATCTACGACATAAAAATGACAACATTTATCATTACTATTGTTGTGAGGAAGAGGTGGTTTTGAAAGTCACGGTGAACAATATGAACTGAGCTTAAAGATTCGCAGTGAAACGATTTAAGCTGCAGATTTAACGGAGAGGAAGCAGCACAAACTAAGGTTATTGACAAAGCATTATATCACAGCGGACAGCACTGAGCTGTGCAAATAAGGAAAAGGTCAAAGTGCCTCCACTATGTGACTGGTTTGATTTAACTGTTTTTATCAGGCTGACAACAAAGCTACTGACAGAAACCGGCCTTTATGAGGAGGCAAAGACACAGCAGAGTCTGAGCTATGAGCTCTGTTTTCCTTCAACTCTACAAAAGGACATTTAGCACCACAGCTGCTAAAACATGCAAAATAAACAGTGTTGCCACATTTATAATAAACCAATAGAGCTTTGTTAGGACTCACCTTGTTCACTGTAACGTCTCTGTTTGTGATTGGAGGAGACACTCCTCTGGACTTTAAGGTGGGAGGGCGACTGGCTGTTGTGCTCGCTGTTGGGTCTCGGTTTGGCCAGAGACAGGTTGCTGCTGGAGGCCGACTCGCTGGACTCCAGCTGGGGAACAGACAGATAGAGTCAAACATGCACTAACCTACACAGTACTGCTCCAGTTTCTTTACCGTCTACATTGTATGTGGACCATCTTTATTTTACACCTGAAGGTTTTGTGTGAAATCATCAGTTTAAGCATTGCCTACTTCCCCTCAAAACCACGGATTAATCTGTAGCCACTGCTGCACAGAAGAAGTGACAAAGGAAAACGCAATATTAAAAAGGTTTTTGCTGCTAACTCAGGATTGATGCGTTGTAAATCGAGACACTGGAGTCACATATCTGTTCGCAACCCAACATCCACTCTCCTCTCTGCTGACTTGGGAGTAAAGATTAGTACTAGTACTGTAACTGAGTGTAATAAATGCTGTTTGTACCTCAGAGGCCTTCCTGCCCAGCAGCAGGTACGTGGCTGTAATCTCGTCGTACTTCATTTTGGCCAGAGAGTCCTGGATCTCCTCCAGGTTGTAGCCCATCCCCACCATCACATCTGCAAAGTAAAAAAAACAAAACAAATCAAACATGACTCGTTTAGAACAGGACTGCATTTTCCACAGCACCTTACCCTGAACACAGAACCCCAAACCTTATAATAACTTCAATTTTATTCAAACCTAAAACCAAGTCTTAACCTTCAAACTGCAATAATATCCTCACAATGATCAAACACAAAGGTTTGCAACTAACGTGTCCATATAATGATAAAACACACCACAGTGACCTGGAACATGGTCCACCTCACGTTTGTAGCAGCATGCCAGGTGAAGCTGAGTGGTCCCCTGCTGCAGCCTGCTCTGCTTTAAACATTTATCTGTGTCCCTCCCCCAACGTGCAGTACATGAAGGCTTTTATCCGCTCATCCCAACACTGCACACCCCATTCATTTTTCAAAAGAGAACTTCCATCCGAGACGTGTTGGAGAACGTTTGTAAGCAGATTACATCACCAGATACGACAAAGCTTTAGAACGGCTCATTGTGACCTGTAATGTTCTCTGCTCTCCGGCCAAGAACCGTCCAGACACAGGAGGTTGTTGTTAAACCTCATCTTTTAATCAAACTATAGTTTAAAGATCACTTTTTCTTTATTTGACTTGAGCCGCAGATTTTGGCTTCTAACGCATCATTGAAGCAGACTGCAAGGCAGACGGGAAGAAGCTCTGCAAACAGATAATCAATGTTTATGGTCATTATCTCTAAAAGTGATGTGAGACTAAAGCGAACAAGGAATAAATACACATTTATAACAGCTTGTGATTAATTCATGCTAAAAACTTTCATAAAATCACATTTTAAAGTCATTAAGGAAGATTATTATACCACTGTACATCGTCCTGTTTAATAAACCCTGTGGTCAGAGGATATATGTTAATTACGTATATATATAGAATTGAAGGGCTGTTATGAAACTCATAGTTATAACAGCTGGTTAAAACATGAGCTCATGCATTTTATACTTAATCTGTTTTTATCCAAGCTGATGAGGTAACTTCACAACTCTACGACAACATCATCAAGTCAATCAAGTTCACACTAATTTCAAAACGTATCCATTTCTTGGACAGTGAGACGATTTTCACTCTATATCGACTCACTGCCAAATCATTAAAAAGGGGCATTATACTGATCATGGCAGAAACCTGCTTAAAATGCCGTTTTCTGGAACATGACTTGACCTTTTACTCCACACACTGCATCTACTTTAAAGCCGCCCGAACTATCGTTTAGATCCTCTTCGTTGAGAATCTTGACAGCCGTTCAGCACAAATTATAAAGTGATTCATCCTGTCCAACACAATCTTCTTCCTGTTGGAGCAGAAAAGCCTCTAAGGCATCATCCTCATCATCACGTCACACTGAACCTCCTCTGCTGAAAGCCGTACTAATGCCGGTTTTGTTCGCGGCGTTACCAGCTTTCCTCTGCAGATTTCTACTCACTGACATCTTCTAATTTGGTTAAATTAAATCAGTAAAACACTCATGAATCACGATTTCAAAACCTGTGTCAGACTTCAGTACCTGCAGCTCTGTGACCAAAACGCTGTTTGACATTAAGCTTCATGTAAAACTGCCCGAGAAGTCAAGTCAGCGGAAGGAAGCGAGGGAGAGAGTGAGAAATGAGCTCCGTCTCTGTAACCAGGCAGAATCAGTAACAGCCGTCTCTACTTTCTCACGTTCAGCCTCCTGCTCTCTCTCAACACTTCTGCCTCTTTCTCTGCAAAAATCTTGTTTTGTTTGGCAATGTTCCCCTTTTCTCAGTCAGTGTGAAGCATTTCACTGCACTGCGAGTACAGTTTTATCATTTGGGGAAACATTTCATATAAAAATCTTTAGGATTCAGGGGTTCCTGAGAAAGACAAAGAGCTCTCTCTCTCTCTGCAGCGTTCTTTATCCTGGGTGACTGGGAGTTCATGCCGACACATGTGCGCCGACATTCAAACCCAGCTGCTGTTATGTAACAGCCCCCCCACACGTTTGCAGCTCTCATCCAGGGCACGATGGGGAGTCTCCTCTCCATTTCTGTGTCTTCAGTCTTCACATGCAGCTACAGCACTGCTTATGTTTATTTATCCATCATCACATTTCATCTTCTCTTTTAAAGCTCGTATAATAAATATAATAGGGACACACACACACCTTATCTAACAAAAAAGAAGTCACTCCCTTCCTGATTTTTTTTTCCCCGCATAGGTATCACATAAATGATTCAGATCATCAAACAAATTTTTATATTACACAAAGAGCGCAGCTTTTAAATTATTTAATATATTAAAGGAAAAAAGCTCCAAACCAAAATGGCCCTATGTGGACATGAGGAACTTGAATTGTTTTAATTTAGCCACATTAGAGGGTTTTTTGACATTAAAGGCCTGTTTACGGTCATACATCTCACATGGATTCAAGGACTTTGACTAGGCCACTCCAGAAACTTCATTTTGTGTTTTTGGAGCCATTCAGGTCTGTCTGTGTGTCTGTGTGTCTGTCTGTCTGTCTGTGTGTCTGTCTGTCTGTGTGTCTGTCTGTCTGTCTGTGTGTCTGTCTGTCTGTGTGTCTTACCTATTCTCTTCTGATCTGTGATGTCCAGCTCTGGTTCCGTGTAAGGCTTGAGCTCATCCTCTTCAAATCCTGCATTGATCCATCGATCCTTCATGATTTGCTGCAAAAACAGAGCGAAACAATTAGCGTGTGACTGACACCGTTTTTTTTTTTCCAGCCACAAAAAGACAACTTCTTGTACGTAAACACCATAAATGAAGCCTGATCCAGTTTAAATAACTGTGACCACTGGCTAAAAGTGGTAATTATAATGTTACACAAATGAAGACAAATTATTTAGATGAATTTGAGAATAAACTGAATCCAGTAAACATTTCCTGGCTGATTCCATAAACACACTTCGAAAACAAACAAGATGTGCAGACATCACATTAAGAGTCAGTCAGTGCTCTAGTGGACACATTTCAATGGTAACAGCTTCCAAATGATCTTCCACATATATTTAGAATTTCTTGTTTTCATCATCCGACATCCGGCCAAAACGAAACATGAACAGTGTCCTACACCGTTATCCTGCCCTTTCAGAGTAACATCCATATTGTGCTGTACTGCACCTCATTTATTTGCAACTTTATTTTCAATTTGCAGCCGATTGATTGCTCTCTGGGGTTTTTTAATAAGGGCTGAGCTAAACTAATTATCACTGACCATACTCTGATGTAAATGGAGTTCATGCTGTAATTCAGGCCATTCGTGTGTCCAACACGTGACCATCACGGTCAAGCCAACAACATTTAGCTTTATTCCATTCAACTAGATGCAAGGAAACCGTTTCCTTCTCAAAAAATGCAAATTAAAAATGGAAATCAGCTCTTTGATTAAAGCCGATGTGCCAAAAATACTCCCGAAAAGAGATTTTATATGTTAATGATTTACTGCTGGGTGTCAGGCAGGCCAGCACTGTATTCACACTGACAACAAGATCACTGCTGAGATAATACCACTTTGTACTTCTTACACTAAAGTCAAATAAATATTTCTACTGTAGTTTTCAGATTATGAATCGTGGTATAAATATTCAACTGGAATCTTTTAATAAAATATTAAGAAACTTAACGCATTTCCTGCCATTCTGTTTGCACCTTTGTTGTAGGTAAAGTTGGGCCAGAAATCCTTCCTCTGCGTTAACAGACTTTGTGACAGAACCATCACGGTCACGACAACAGTCACATGGCATCTCTGATATCTTCTTCTTTATCAGCCTTAGATACCAATATGTGCTTTTATAAAGTTCTACTTTCACATTCTTTGTATGCAGCTTTGATGTTGTCAAGTTAAAATATGGTATGATACCAGGGGCATCATCCCAGCTATCAGTAATTTCCTGCTGCTGTTTTAATTCAATGTTTGTGTGGAGTGATTCTCATAAACACTTCAGCCAGTGATGCCTGCAGACTGGTATTCAGCTTAGCATGGGAAGATTTAAAAACAATTACCTTCTGTTACACTCTGACATCAATATTTAAAGCAGTTAACTGCTGATTCCTACTTCTGCTCCTCTACAGCCTCTTAGAAACAAATTCTTGCTTTTTGTTCCGTTCCTTCCTCCACAGCTCAGCACAGAAACACTTTCTAGTGTAAACACCAAGATAACATTTTCTATTAAAAAGACTTATTTGGGAGACGTTATATTTGCAATACATCCAGGCACAACTTATACAATCATCCTGGGTTTTTACTTGATGCAGGAGTGAGTCAAGTCTTTTAGAAACAAATTGTCTCCCTCTCTCTGCTATTGAGCACAGAAACACTGGAAAACACAAAGAGGAAATTCTTATTAAAACCATCATTTTAGGAGTTACCGACTTCTGATGCGTCATATCAACTTCAGAAAAACTTAGGGGGCCATTTCACAGGGGCCATTTCATAAAGTGAGTACTTGTACTTCTGATGACAGAGGTTTAGTTTGCCGATAACACACTACAGTATAAATTTTTTTTTATTAATATGTTATAGAAACTATCTACATTTTTACACCTCAAACCATGTAAACATCTCTGAATCATGATTCTAGCATTTGTTAAACATGGTTATTAGTTTTCTGAACTTTCCCTTGATGACTCAGACTCAGTGGTGGTTTTACGTGTTGAACTAAAAACTGTGAGGTATCCTCAACTCAGAAGCAAACATGAAAGACAGTTTTGGTATAAACAAAAGAACGACGATGCATTATTCATGGTTACAACATCAAAAACGAAGGAGGAGAGAGTTGGCCGGGCGCACACAGAAAACAGGACACCGTGGGCGTCAGAGGAGATGATGCAGGGGGGATGCAGGGACCAGGAGGAGGGGAGAGAAGGAGGATAGATGGCATTCTCCGATGGTGCAGACGGGGAGTGTGTTAAGAACTGAGAGGTATATTTACATTTTCTGCGTCCTCCCTCACCTCGAGAGTACCCCGCTTGGCCGGGTTGAGAACCAGGAAGCGTTTGAGGAGGTTCTCGCAGTCTGTGGACATGTAGAAAGGGATGCGGTACTTCCCTCTGAGCACGCGCTCCCGCAGCTCCTGCAGAGAAAAGGACGACAAACACAGATGAATCATAATACTGAAACAACACAGATTTGTGTGAGAACAGGATTTACGCAGGGCTTTTAACCGTAGCATCATGACGTCAATACTTCTACAAACACGTGTTAACCCACCTTCAGGTTCTGTCCATCGAAGGGCAGCGATCCACTGACCAGTGTGTACAGTATGACCCCCAGACTCCAGACGTCCACCTCCGGCCCATCGTATTTCTTCCCCTGGAAAAGCTCGGGTGCTGCATACGGCGGAGAACCGCAGAACGTATCCAGCTTGTTGCCCAGAGTGAACTCGTTGCTGAAGCCAAAATCTGCGATCTTGATGTTCATATCTGCATCGAGGAGCAGGTTCTCAGCCTGCAGACCGACAGCAAACAGATGGGGATTAATACCTTTTTTTTTATATATATCTTAAGTACATTTGTAAAGATATACACAATGGCCATCCTTTCAGCAGGTTCTCCCACCTCTGCACTTCTAAGGATGTATGAGAGTGACCTAGACGTGTTACTTGGCCAGACATCCAACGATAAGAAGGGTACTGATGGTTCCAAACCTCCTTCATTTCCCAATTTTTGAGACCACCATGCTCCTGGGAATGTTCAAAGGTTTAGAAATGGTTTTACAAGCCTGCCCTGCTACAACTGTGGAGGTGTGCAGGCGTAGTTTTTGTTCTGACGTGCAGAGTGAACTGTATTTCCTTCTAAGCTAAATTCAAACAAGAGACGGATTTGCAAGAGATGGACTCCAAATAAGTTGAAGATATATCTAAAGGATAGTTACAGTCAATTCAATTATATTTATGTAGCGCCAAATCACAACAGAGTCATCTCAAGGCACTTTACATGTAAAGTTTAACACCTGACACATGATATAACTATATACAGAAAGCAGTATATAGTTAAGTTAAGCATGTGTTTGTGCCATAAGGTCAAACGATTGGATGTCCACATAAAACCATCTGTAGCATATGGACACAAATGCTAGCACCTGCCATCATTAGGTCAAACTCAGGGCGTGCACATGTTGGTGTGTCCGTAAGCTGAAGGTCAAACACACGTCATACACTGCATGCATAGGAGACTCTGCTCCTCCCTGCTCGGTCCCTCCTCATGGATCATTCATGAAGCTCTACAGCGGAAATCGTTTAGGCGTTCAGCTGTAGAGATACACGAGCTCCTCTCAGCCGAGTGACTCCCACTGACGCGGAGATAAAAATACAGAAGCATCAATATTTATACTTAGAAAAGAACAGTGCGTCATGGAGGCGGTGCCATTACACTACAACAGGAGATGTGGTGGAGAACATGTGAGCGCTTTAGAAAGCTGCTTGCTTGTACGTTTACAGACACTCCCCCGTGATTCAATTTTGAGGAGGTTGTACAGCAAAGGAGACAGAAGAGCAAAGAAAAGGGCAAAGAAGAGCCTCATTAGCAGCATAGGCAATGTTTTGAAATTAGCCATGCTGTGTTAGAGTCATCACTGGGAATATGGGAGTCAAGATGAGAGTGGAAGCACATAACGCTGATGTCAGCTCCGTACACTGTGACCTTTCTATCCAAAATGAGTCAGAGATAATTAGCTTCAAAGGTGGAGACGTTTGCTAATTTAAACCGCAGATATGACTAGTAATAAACATGAACAGTGCTACAAATGGGTACTAATTTCATCATCTTAAATCTTGAAGCTTATGGAATAAAACGTGCAGAAAATCCCTGACGTTATATAATCAATCTGTGATGTTTACGGATAAACTGATACATCAGCAAAGATGAAACTTAACGGATATCAACGCCGCTCTGCTGGTGTAAATGAATGAGACCTTTTGATACTGATTATCCACTTTCAAAGACTCACTGGTGTCACAGGTTCAGGAAGGCTGGGAGTCGTTAAAGTTGTAAAGACTCCAAAACTGTGTGGACAAAGCTTATTTTTGTAGCCATGTAATCAAATCTTTATTCATTGAAAATGCTGTATTTACTTCAGCTGTATGCAGATTCCCAACTAATAATAGATATTCTAAGCTTTATGTTATTTATAAGAATACATGTGTAATGACATTCATATTATTTACCTTAAAATTCTTTTCATATTTGATTTTAAGAAGCAAATGGAATGTGGAATCTTTGCTGTAACTATGTTTATTAAAAATAAAATGTTTCCTGGGAAGTAGAATAACTTGCTATTGTTGACATCATTCAGCTGTCATCTTTCCCTGAAGCCTGAATTCCAGAGAACATTAATGTTCCTATGAGCATGGCTGCACTCCACTCTGGTCTAGTCTCATGAAGCTTGTGCCAGTGTGGAAAAAAATCGCCTCGGCCTTCCCTAAGATAATTTTCTGCAGCTACTGAACTGACTACAAAACAGAGAGGCTCCTGTGAACTCACCTTGAGGTCTCTGTGAACAATGTGCTTCTGGTGGCAGTACTGCACCGCTGATACAATCTGTACAAGGAAGAGACAAGCAGAGTTTAGTTAAATGTCTGGCGTGTGTTCTCAGACTGTAATAAAGGAAGCGGTGGATGAGTAGGAGGAGGAGATGTGGTTGGCACTAACAGGAAAGATAAAACGGGGCTGAAGACATCTAGAGGGTGAGAGAACAGGTTTCCTCTGCAGTGGCACTACTGAACATTCACACCGTGTCTTAGTGCAGATAACCTGCACATCACATGGTTCCTAAGTTCACTTCAGACATTTACATATGTAACTTTAGTTTTAAAGCCCAATATTTTGCACCTTTTAGCTCCGAATCAAAGTGGGCGAGGTGTTGAGTGTGGTGGCAAACTGATCTAACTTTTCATCGTAAAACATTACCATGACTGTATAACTAGAACTAAACTAAAACGCAGTGCATCATCCACATCTGTTCGCCTCAGTTTTTGCTCAGGCCAACATTTCCTTAAATCTACACTGCTACAAAATTATGCTGTATCTTTGCTTTCACACATCAAAGCCTGCAGAAGGAACAAAGTGGTAAATGAGAAAAAGATATTTAAATGCTATAAAGCATCATGCTCACGATACATGTAAAATGTCAAACACTGGGAGTGGACGAAGTTCAGCTAAAAAGTGGGTGAATTTTGTAAATGAGGTAAATTTGGTAAAATTCCTTAATCACTCTGATCTAGTTTTAGATGTGTCTAATGATACCTGAAACTGGTTCATTTTAAAGGGCCTCCTACGTTAAACGACGGGAACCTACAAATCAAAACATCTATCAAGTTGAAACGGTTTTATTCCACAAATCATTCCTCTCTTGGGTGGGACTTGTCTCAAACAAATTCTACCAGGCACCAAATACTTAGCTGCTGGCGCTTGGTTACAAAGAATTTCTAAGACATGAAATGTGCTGCAGCGACTTTAAGGTCAAACAAACGGAATGATTCCACACTCAGCTTCAAAAAAGATGTTCTGCTGCAGCTATTAAATAAAGCAAAACAAACAAGCTGTAAAACTCAGGGAGCAGGGCTGCAGTTTCTAGGCGGGTTGTGCGATTTTGTACCAAATATGGTGACGACTTTGTCATCCATAAACACAGTCTATCACAGTTCCTATAGGCTAAACGTGAACAAAGGTGACCTGCAAACTGTTAAACCGCCAGAGGCCTGGGATCACACTCAAAAAAAAAAAAAAGAAAAGAAAAGAAAAAAGAAAGTAGTTTGTGCTGATTTTAATAGGTCAGTGGGAGACAGAGCAAAGTCGTTTGGTCTGCAGTCTATTGTGACACCTTTAATGCTCACTAATTTTCTTTGATTTTTCCTTAATTCTAATAAAATGCATTTGGCCAGTTCAGTGACTCTGGATTCTGTTTGACAGTTATTGAGAAATAACTGATGTTGATGTAGGACAAGTTTGGACATTTCTCATTAGTCTTTAGACAACAGAGACGGTGCGACGGTCCCCCAGGTAGAACAGGGGCCTGTCTGAGGCAGAGCCGGGAGCAGAGGTGTGAAACCAGAACACTGCAGGGGGAGAAAGCTGGGTACCTGTCTAAATTTAGCCCTGGCCTCCTTTTCCTTCATTCTTCCATGTGCTACCAGGTAGTCGAACACCTCTCCTGCAAAACAAAGAGCGAGGGATTTAGACAAAGAGACGATGTTGTAGAGACAGTAAGAGCGATGAACGAGGAAAAGAGATGCAGAGAAGCTAGAGAGAAACAGAAAGTGAATCACAGCTTGTAAAAATAAGCAGATAAAAATAACTTTCAGATTAACTTTTCTTTGCAGCTGGCCTGCTCCATCACCCATGTGCATGGCTTCAGGCTATTCCTTGACCATATTGAGGCGAGTGTGCGCCGCTTCCTCCACACTGAACCTTTCCTGGAGGCACAAAGCTGCTGCTGCTGCTGTGCTCGGTTCTAGCAGCAGATCCCCCCACCCCCCCGGCCCACACTTCTGTACGCTCGCAGATAAAACGTGACTACGCTCGCTCATGTGCTAATTGAACTCGAGTGGCTGGCGTGTGTGTCCGTATCGAGGTAAAAAGAGAAAGCAACGAGCAACAAAACTGCCTCCCCTGCTTTCACCGAATCCTTGAAACTCTCCCACTCTCTCAGCACTGACCTGCAGAGGCGGTCCAAGTGTGCGATTCTGTACTTTACAGCTCTGAAAAAGCAACAATTCATGACTCTGACTCAACTGCTAAAGACAGAAGCTGCCAGCTAACACTTTGTATGTCAGAGCTAAAGCACACAGTGTGTGCCACACATGGGAAAAAGATTAGGGAACAGAACTGGAAAGTAGTAATAGAACTGCAGTTTACAACACAAATACAACATTCCCAGCACCGAAGACTCATGCAGCTTGTACATTTCAGTCGAAGATCTGCTCATGTTCTGCTCACAAAGAAAGTTAATAAACACACGAAGATATAAAGGTACTACAGCTATGCTAGTAGCTCTCTCTATAATTTGTACCAACTTCATTTTGTATTTTCTGGAAATAATCTGGCAGTGCTGGATCCACATACACAACTCCCTAATGTTGCATTAGGGATCTTTGCAGTCTTAACAAGTGGTTTCAGTTTACATATGAGTTTTCAGGGTCACTGAGAACTAAACGTGTAATAAATTAATGATAAGTGAAAACAAGTTATCAGACTCCGATGATTTCTTTACTGCAGAAACTCTGTCAAACAGCTTTCACTGCTGAACTGAAAGACAAATGCAAAAACAAAAACATACATCTGGGTGGTTTTAAGTTTAACTTGCTTCAATGACGAGGAGTCCCCTCTTGGATAAAGGAGATCTTAGGGAAGCTTTTCCAAAAGGATGGGTGTTGATAGACGCTATCCTCAAAAGTCTTTTTCTCAAAAGTAGCTGCTGGAAAAGCAGGGTTTGAGGAGTCGTATACAAACAGGCAGGGCGATGTCGGACAGATTTCTAGATGCTATTTTGTGTTTGTTTTAGACAGAATTTCAAATGAATCATTTTAAATGGGACACATTTCTACATATGCTGCTTCACGTCCCTGCTGTGAAGATGCCTGTTAAAATGTTGGCAGGTGACACACAGCTCTGCCTGCTTGTGTAAAATCTGTCGCCACTGTCAGCCCCTTTAGTTCAGAAGCTGCGGTTCCCTGAAGGAGAGAAGTACAACACCACCTTGCCCATCTCGCAGGGGTCAAGGTGGTGTTGTACTTCTCTCCTTCAGGGAACCAAGGTTATACAGATAACCAATGGTTGTGTTTCAGCTGATCCTTTCAGTACAACACCAGTGAGGTTTTGTCACTTTACACTTATCTGATGTCGTTTCCCCCAGCTCACGGGTCAGCATTATGATTTCCTACCATCTGATGAGTTTGTGTTTTCAGTATTCTTTGCATAACAAATTTAACCATAGGTTCTGTGGGTGACACTGAGTTTCTGGGAGATCCATGCAGTTAAAACTAAAAAGGCAATGTTCTGTGCAGCAGAGATAATTGAGAGGATGCCTCAAAATTCCCCCACCAAAAAAAAATCGATGCCAAACTAAATAATATTAGATTTATCTTATTAAGATCTAATGCAATCGGCCTATGATCAGTTCTCCTGAGTTCCCATCTCTATCAGTGGTAATATGATTTTCTCCTCAGCAAGCAGGTCCTCTGCCTGGCTCAGCAGCCTGCACGCAACCTTTTTAAGGAATGGATGACGAGATAGATAGATACGCCTTTTAGGGTCTGGGTGTGTGTAATACTGCATTAAATTAAACGAAGACAGAAGCTGTAGATCTCACGTTTGTATAGAAAGAAGATTTCTGATTTTATTCTGATTTGTACCAACATTCTTCTCAGTGATCACAAAGTCACTGTCAGTTACCACCTAAAGTCCATCTTTAATCATGTGAATCCTCCATTAGATGATTTTCAGTGTTGTATCTGCCTTGTTTAATGACTCCATCTCCTAATCTAATAAACAGGGAAACGTGGGGCTAAATCCCCTTCACTAACATAGCAGAGAAGAACTACACCCCCCACATTTATTAAGTGGAGGAAGTATGTTTCTATTCAAGTGAAGCTGAACATTTTGTATTAATAAACATGTTGATGTAGATGCATTGTACAAGAGAATGATTTCCTGTTTTCGTTTCAGAGAAGTAAAAATCCATGACGCGCCTCACTGCATTTCCAGCATCTACGTCCATTCCCTAGCGTCACCTTTCAAGTTCCACAAACTATACTATAATAAAGTTAACCCCAATATATGTCTTCAGAGATATTACTTTAAAGAGGTAGGGAACAGCCCACTAACTATAGGTAAGACCGTTCTGCCATCAAAATCTGATGCACATTTGCACCAACTTCCAGAAAATGTCTGAAGTACCATTTGTGAGTAGTTGCCATTTGAACCTCCAGTGATTATTGGAGTATTGTTAAACTATCATAGTTTAGAACCTCTTATCGTGCAGCAGGACAGGTGAAATACAATGTGGAATTTTTAAAAAGCCATGCATACAAAATCAACATGATGTATATGAATCACACAGTACTCAATTATAAATTAGTTGACTATTTCCTCGAGTATATATTTTTTGTTTTTTATAATCTGTTCCAAAAACGCCTAGTTCTCTCCAGCAAATGATAAGGAACTTTTGGGGGGCAAAATGTGGTATTAGTCTACGTTTAGTTGTGACTGAACTGCATGTAAATGGAGTATAATGTAATGTGTATGAATCATCTGTTATTGTTATATTCACACTTTAAGGAACACCAAGAGTTGCATTCTTATACATTTTTCCCTTCAGGTAGCGGTAGAGTCTGCGGAATTTATGCTGCTCCCAAGATCTATTAATTATTAACACACACATTTATCCTTTGGTGTTAATAAATTATACTTTGGGACACTGGGAGCAGCACACAGTGTGCAGATTTCTACCGACTGTATCTGTTCTGTTTCATTTAAAGTCCAAACAGATGGCAGATTCATTTTAATAAATCATTTTTAAAAAGTGACTTATTAATGCCTAAAATGCATTTTCATTCAACTGAAGACACTGCAGTTCTCAGTAAGACAGGTTTGACATGTTGGAGGTGGACAGATTTTTCTCCCTGAAACAACAAAACGTGACTGTTTCTGTGTCTCACCTCCGCTGGCGTACTCCATCACCAGGTAGAGCGTTCTCTCCGTCTCAATCACTTCAAAAAGCTTGACTGAAGGAAGGAGAGAGAGAGAGAGAGAGAAAAGCAAAGAGGAAATTATAAATTCAATTATATACTGAGATGTGGAGATTCAGACAGAGACGGTATCAAATTAACAGACACAAACACTTAAAAAAAAACGTTTGCAAACAGACATCTGAAGGGGAAAAAGTCACGTGGATCTGTGTGTGTCGTCGCCGTGTAAGCAGAGCACCACTCAGTATTTACTGTACAGTGCAAAAGCAATTTTTTTTACTGCAGTGTGTTCAGCTTGAAGATATAAAAGACGATGTGTGATGAGCGGCTGAGGGCTGCACTGCTAAATATAGACAAAGTGGGAAGGAAGACAAAGAGAGAGAGGGGACAGAGATGGAGTGTATGTGCTGGTATGGTTAGCTCTGACTATCACCCTGGTAATTATAATCACATTTCTGCAGAGGAAATCTTGGAGCGCAGGGAAAGGAAATTAAAAGTAATTAGCGGGAAATCCCGTCTTCAACATTAAACACACCACAGCAGGCTTGTCTGATGTGAATGCTGACAACAATAATTTGTGCTTTCTGACACACTCAGGTGTCATGTGTGTATTAGCTTCGCCAAGCTAGAAGTAATGCAGTCTTTTAAGAAAAGCATCAGTTGTTACTAACGTGTATTTCATTCTGTTAATATTTTGACTTTACTTCCACACAGCACAGACGCAAGCTGCATGAAAGCACACAGAAAACAGGCCTAATTCTGAACATCAGTAGGTGCTAACACTTCAGAAGCATCGTCATCCGTTGTCAGATGACCCAAGAGATTCACAAGAAAACTTTAAGACACTTTTTTCTTACAGTTTTTGAACCTATTAATAACAAAGAAAACAATCAACAGAATTAAAACCGTTATTATTTGCAGCCTTAACAGAGCAGTATAACATCGCATCACTTTTTAGCTCTTCAGCTAAAGCCCTAAACAGCTGAGGTTTTTATGATGCTGGCTTCTTGCTGCTGCAGTGGTTTGGTGTTAGCTGGTATTTCCTCTTGCAGCTGGTTGTTCGATGCCAGTGTCTGCTACTGCTCCAGGCAGCGCGCACTCTTACTTATTGATTAAAACCACCTCATTTTCTAATCCCAAAACAAAGCGGAAAGATTGGCTTTCCAGTTTAAGCCTCAGGCGGAGGACAGAAGTCAACAGCGCAAACCAATTTTTTGTTTTGACTTTCTAAAAACGTCCTCATATTTAGGATGGCCTCTACACTTAGAGACTTTTAACAGCATTGATTTCTCGTGTGAGGTCTGTATGACCCAAGACTCACATTAAAAGCTATTAAAAAGCTGAACCCGCAGTGCAACAATAATTAAGAAAAGCTGATGAGCAACAAAGTCTGGCTGCATGTTGGAGGCTCACATGTTTAGTTTGACTGACAAAGAATGCCTCGATTTATGCGTGGGGAACACAGCAGATTTAACCTGAACTTAATTCTTAAAACTCACATTAATTGATGAACATTGAACAGCCACTTACCTATATTAGGGTGATTCAAGATCTTCATTATTCTAACTTCTCTGAAAAGCTGAAAATGAAAGAAACAAAATCCGTGTAAAACTTTGGGAAAATGAGGTTATAATTCACTCAGAAGATGAAAGATGAGGTAAAATTGTTGGCTGGTGAAATAAAACTAGACTAAAACTAAACACAAAGCACAGCAGCAAAAAAAAGAACAGATGAACAGTTTGGTAGCAGAAATCTAGCACATTATCATACACAAAGCCTTCATGACATAAATGAAAACAAAAAGCAGAAACGTTAATAAATAAATTCAGACAGCAGTTATATATAAGGGTATAACTTGAAAATCACATTTTAATATTTACATTTAGGAGCTGAAACAATTAGTCTATTGATCAACAGAAAATCGATCAGAAACTATTTTTCTAATTGATTAATGGTCAATAACTTCACAAATGTAACAATCAATTGATTTTCTTTGTCATTTATGATAATGATGATGACTAGATATAATAAAATTTCAGGTTTGGACTGTTAAATAAAAACAAGCAATTTGAAGATCACCTTAGACAAAACGTAACTGTCAGACTGAGGGTCGTTGTTCTAAAGTTTGAACATGAACCCAATTATAACAATTCTCCAAATCCATGGTTCAGTTCAGACCTCCGTTTTTGTTTCTTTCACTCTAGACACTTCATAACCGAAGATCATGGGTTTTACAAACCCAAACACTGGTCCTTGTCCTCGCTGGCGTCAACACCTTCATCAATGAACTGTGACCGTTTTGTCACCTGGGGCACAAAACCCAGACAACAAAAATCCCTGCAGCACAGGATCAG
The DNA here is from genome assembly GCA_034779795.1 of Ctenopoma multispine. Classification (NCBI taxonomy): domain Eukaryota; kingdom Metazoa; phylum Chordata; class Actinopteri; order Anabantiformes; family Anabantidae; genus Ctenopoma; species Ctenopoma multispine. Next base: position 2,189,808 of record JAUYWH010000014.1, read on the forward strand.
TTTGGACCAGCCTGAGAGATGCTCGTACGACAGCCGACACCCCCCTTGTGGGGGTCAAGAAGAGCATCTGAATTACGTTAAGCATGCACCATCACATCTCCCCATCTCACACTAATAACAAGACACTCTGTCGACACACGCTCTCCTTCCCCATCAGGACCCAGAGAGACCAGACAAGCAGATCTGTAACTGCCAAAAGTGCTTTTAGGTCTTCTGCTATGTGAGGCAGAGAAATTATCGCTATTTATTATTGATCCACTGGTAACTATACATCACTCTCCTCCCTTCCATAAAATGATAAAATGCATCAATATTTCATGAGGAAGGCGTAGCCACTGTGTGCTGGTTAGATTACAGAACCACCACAGCAAAGATAAATGTGTTCCGGGTTTATCACACTGCAGGAAAACGTGTTATTAGTCATCCAGCCAAATGTGAATGATTCAGTATAAAACATGGGTGGGTAAATCTGGTCCTCGAGAACCACAGCCCAGTTTGTTTTCCAACCACTGCTGCACTGAGAGCTTCTGATTGGCTGAACACACCTGATCCAGGTGACAGGACACCACACCTGGTACAGAACTAGTTTCAATCTAATGATAAAATGAGCAGTGCTCTGCTCTGAAACTCTCGAGCTGTAAGCGGAGTCTCATAAACACTCTTTGCTGAAGTTATTATTAAGTTATAACCTCTGTTCTCTAAAAACGTCTGCAGGTTATACGTGGACTCACCTTTTCTGTTTAGTCCACAAACACCTACAGCTCGTGGAAAATTTTGTTCTTTAAAGTGGTTTTTCCTAACCATGAGGAGCAGGGTGGCTGAACACACCTGATCCAGGTAATCAGCAGTGGGTAGGAGAGCATAGTTGCAAAACAAGCATGACAGTGTGTCCAGAGGATCAGGTTTGGGATACACTGTTTTAAAGGTTGCAAAAAAACTTATTGTATAAACTAAACAACACACCAGGTATGCTACACAACATACACACACAGTTGCACAGTTCTGCAAAAATGTCTAGCGATACATGTTGTCTGAGGCGTTTCATTCTGACCTCTCTGCACGATGGACCGGGTCTGACCGTCCTGGTGTTCATGGTTAAATTGCAGACGTCAGCAAAGAAAAGTTTTGTTTAGATTTGGTTTTACGTTGTCATGTATGCAAGTAATTATTTTAAGTACAGATTACATTTTGGTAACAATCAATCACTTGTGTGGTAAAAACACCAAACATCTGTTAATTCTAGTCTCAGAAATGACAGTTTGCTTGATTTTTCTCCATTTATTACACAAAATCTATGAGAATTTGAAACAGACCTTTCTATGGGGGCTAGGAATCAAAACAGTGAGTTGATTACACAAAAATAACCCAAATCTGATTAATGAGTGAAATTAAAATCTCTAGTTGCAACCATAGTTAGTAAAGAATAACATTTTAGCAAGTGTTTTCTTTCTAAATCTGTCAGAAACGATGAATCATGGCTGCTGGCTGTGGGAGGTACTGAGGAAATAAATCTCATTTCATTCCCAGTTCTGAGACAACTGAGGGGTTAATTACGAGCCCCAGTCAGCGAGGCCTTCAGCTCAGAGTCGACCCGTTTGGAATCCTCGTTAACAAACCGAGCCAGGACGAGTATGGCTGTTGACGAAGAGGATGAGAGCTCTGAGGTCTCCTCACTGTCACTACACGCTGACTGTGATTCAGCTCTGCCCATCATTATACTTAAAATACTCTGAGCTCTCAGAGGGTGCTGAGGAATAAGTCTGAGGTGGTTCTCTGAGTGACAGAGGAAACCCCGTCACTGCTGCTCAAGCAGGGAAACTATCTTTCCCCGTCACTAGAAAGAAACTGAATATGAATAAATGTGTCGAGGTAAGAGACAAGTCTCCTAATCTGTTTCTCAAGGACTGTGTGACTTTGTTAAGTTTTCAGCACAGCCTGTCCTGTCCTGTCCTACATAGCAGAAAAGAGCCTCCTCACACCTGGGCAGTGTGAACAACAACAGACCACCGGGTATATGGGAATACTTTGTCAGGATTGTTATGCAGTAAACAGAATTAGTGGAAAACACATGATTCACCACATAATACGACCATTAGGTCGAGGACGTAAACCTGCTGGTGATCTAGTCATACCACCGCAATGATGCACAGCTGTCCCTGTTACGCAATCTGTCTTGTGATGAATGCATGGCACCAGGCAAAATGACACAGTGTGAGGGTGAAGTCACACCTACAGTTGGCTCTCAGGAGTCCAGATCTTTGTGAAAAAAATCTTCCGTTCTGCATTTTCCTCTTCAGGTTAACACACTCTCCGTTGAAGTAAAGCGAGTCTTGTGAGCAAATTCCTGCGGGCTCACCATTAGATCATTTTCTGCATGTTTTCAACACACTTGGATCCCACCAGGTTGGAGACTTTGAGGTGAGTCACAACAAATCAGATTACAGCCCCTGCAACATCAGCTAAGAGCCACGGATGTCTGTACACATTCTGCTGTAACTGACCCCTGGAGTTTATTTCAGTTAAAAGAAAAAACTTCAAAGCTGCCGTTTACCCAGAGTGCATTTTGTTAAGTTCAGCGTTCTCAGTGCCTTATGTGGTTCTCCTAAAGCCTGAACGTTATTGTTCTCATCTGGACAAAACTAATTTACCTGAGGGAATAAAAAACACTGGTTTAAATTTACTGTTATTAATGGTCAGCTTTAGGCACATTGAAAAAACAAGTCTGTTTCAGCCTTTTAAAGTTAAAGTCACAACTCTTCATTTGTGAAGATGCCATTTAGACGTGAGGGAAAACAAACTTCAGCACCAACTCTTTTTTATGTTCTCCTGTCAGACCAATTCAGTAGGTTCACAGTGATGACCCCTCAATACAAAGTCATGTCTCGTAAATTACAGGCCACAGCTTTTTACTTTTATTGGCTGTGTGAAGCTCAATGAATTTACATGTCTGTATGGAAGTAAAACAACACAGTAATTCACAAGATACCAAAAAGAGAGTAAAGTAAACTGAGCTGCACTAGTGAGACTATAATATGTTGAGACTATCTACGACTAATGTGATGTTTCTAAGCAAATAAGACTTTCTGATGTCAGCTTCTAAAAAGTACAACTTATCCATTTTACATTTTTACAAATCTAGACTTGGGATAGTCTGTTAGACAAAACACGAATATGTTTGGTAGCATTGTGATTTATTTTTTTAATACCTCATTATGCATACAGAGTAGTTATTTTTCTCAAAGTTATCTTCAGATTAGTCCAGCTGCAGCCCTGGATCTAGCATATTAAATAATATGTCTGGATATTCAGTCCTCTCATTTACAATAACAGAATAGTCACCAATAAATCAGTGCTACATGTTGACTTAAAGGAAGATTATGTAACTCTTGAGTGAAGAAGCCTTTCTTTGCGGCAAGTGTTAGCAAACAATGGTAAACACTGCAGGACAACGAACAGTGCTGAGTCAGTGTATTGACCTTAGCTCAGCTGAAGTTTAGCATTTAGCTCCTCAGAAAAGTTGCACAATGTGGCTTCACAGCTAAAAATCACGATTTATATGATTAAAGAAGAGGTAAAGACAGACTGCACGGTAGGACTTATGGAGTACCGAGGTTCAACCCTTTGTTCAAGAAGAAAGCATCAAAAACATTCTTCCACATGACAAAAGCAGCTGAAGACATGCTCCTCACAAAACTACTTTTTCCCCTGTTTGATGATTACTTTCACATCGCTCAGCTTTCCTGCCTTCAGGCTGACGAACTCTGCTGTAAATGTCATCAAACCCTTCAGTAACTGCTCAGCACAGGGAGCAGAGGTTTGTCCCAGACTCCAACCATCTGACACTGTTTACATTTAATCAAGACTTCCAAGTATCACACTCACTCCTCTGACCTTTGACCTGGACGACAACAGACACGTCAGCAGGTTGAATAAGGACAGAGAGGGAACAGTGGGAGCTGAGAGCAGTTTGCCAGGAGCCAGTGACAGATGTGAACGTCCACTCAGCTTCTCCAAACTATTAAGAACAGAGGCTCAAAATAAACATTTAGGCTTCAGAGACGATATCCCCCGCTATCAGCCTCTCACCAATTCTTCCACTTACATAAGAGGTCAGGATGCAGCCGTGCCGGCTCTGAAGCAGGTTGGCAGCACCAGCTTAGAGGAAGGGAGGAAAATAAACAGATCCAGTCCTTGAAAATTAATCTGAACCTGAACACAACATCCGAGACACAAACCAGGGGTTAACAGATGATGTTCAGTCAACACGGTCACCTACACACAGCCTGAGCACTTTTCCTAACAAACATTTTTGGTGAATTAATGCACATTTTGTGCTGCAGGTAGTAAATCCTGGCAAGAACCAGATGTGTGGCACTTTATTTCACTTTAGTAAAGATGGTACAGTTAATACCTTGTTTTTGTAATGTTTTTTTCTGGGACTGGGGGCTTTCAAAACGGTAACATCTCGGTATGGTAGCAAATAAGTGTATTTTCGAAACAGTTCCTCTAACACGAGTGAGCCTCATCCACGTGATACCTGCTAGATTAGTGCCAAGCTCAATTATTGGGCTACATATGCTTAAAATAATCCACAGATCTCAGTTATGTCAGGGTTTCCTTCAACTCTGAGTCGCCTACTTGTCAATCGAAAGAGAGTACGAGAAAGTAGGTATATAAATAGAAACACGTGACAGGAACTGGAATATTTAATGTGTCAATCATGAAAAAATTACAAAGAAAGTGTGAAATGTGCTTTGTTTTTTAAAGTGCGTTCCAGTTCCTTAAATAAACATGAAAAGAAATCTAAAACCCTGGAACAACAGGAAACAAACACCTAAAAGTGTTTTTCCCCCACTGACTGTGACAAAGCAGTAACCTAAAAACAACAGGACAGCCGACAAAGACCTCATGCTCTGTGTTTTTTGTGAACAGCGCTGTCATGACTCAGTGTTTTTCTGTCAGCACAGTGTCACAGCCAACGCCAAAGGGCCCGGGCCTCTGAGATACAAAGGCCAGAATCAATGGAGCTTTGGAAAAACTGATGGAAAACCACTAGCCGAGCGCTGAGAGGAACAAGGGAGAGGGGAGGCATGTGGCGGGGGCCAGCTGAACATCAACACCCAACATCATCACCAGCAGCAACAGCCGCCGTGCTCTGCCCAGTCCCCTCCTATCTGTCTGATGAGAAAAAAATGCCTCCAGAGCTGCAGCAGCCAAGTCGATATCGCTCTGACTGACTTCCCCGAAACCACTTCCAGGCTGAGAGACAGAGCACAGATCAAAACTACCATGCACGCACATCTCCCTTGCTAATGAGTGTACACAGCAAAGAGAGGAGAAACAGGGCTACGGGCAGCTCGTTCACAACTCACTGACTTCAAACTGTAAAGTGAAACTGCTATTCACTGGGCAGCAAAAGCAGTATTCACTATCAGCCTGTGAAAATTTGCATGTTAAAGCAAACCCACTTCCTGATATGGTTGAATTAACAAGGGAAACAGAAAAGTCACTCCCAGCTGCATGACAACACCAGCTGAGGAAAAATACAAATCACTTCTTACCGTGGCCAACACATGTTCAGATAATAGTAAAAACAAAAGTCTTAAAGGAAACAAAGCCAAACCTTAAACACATTTTAAACGTATAGTCTAATTTAAAATGCTTCACAGTATAAAAGCTTCATGTAAATCATTAGTGGAACAGTCAGTAAACAGCCGAATCATCTCCTCCACTGACAAAAGCATTACACTAAAATAATAAAAACTTTTAATTCACTCACATGCACACATGCTCTGTCCCAGCATGCCTTGCTTCCCACTTACACAATTAATAATCAATCTGTTGTGCATCATGAATTAGTAAATGAATTCTGCCACAGTGCGAGAAGAGAAAGTGAGAAGAGGAGGGGGAGTAAATTACCTTCTGAAGGCTGTTTGGGTTCAGCTGTGTCTTGTCTATTATCTTAATTGCCACCTGCGGAGAGAAAAAAAAAACTGCACTGAGATTGAGCTAAATAGGACACAACAGCAGAACCAGAGTTAGTGAAATCTAACAGACAAGAGACAGCAGCTCAGAAAGGGAAGCTGACATTGAAGAGCATTTATTGTTTTCCAAAGGGAAAACTTTGGATAAACCCTCATTCCAAGACTTTAAAGTTAATCTGAAAGAGCATTAAGACAATTACAACATCCTCCTTAAAATAAAATATGGCAAAAAGCAACTGCTGAATAATTAACAACAGAATCAGGAGGCATCAGCGTTTCGTTAAATGTAGCACGCGGTGTTAAGATGCCGGCTCTCTCTGTTCATAAATTATGAACAAATCAAAAGCTCACGAACATCGACTCTCCCTGAAAACATCCATTACTGCCAACACAGCTTAAAGTGCTCATGGAGAAAGCTAGGGTGGGTATCGCTTCAGACTCTCCTCACAGGAGTTTAAGTATCGACACCAAAACAATGCTTTTTATTTCTTTATTTATGACACAATGTTAAACTAGTGGCCAGACACGGGACTGTGTCCAAGTTACACTACAGGCAAGAGACTTTAACTAATGCAACTTCCTTGTTTTCTGCATAACTCGAGTCAAGTGTTGGCAAACCTGAACCCGAAAGACATTGTGGAGTTGTGAGTTTACACAAGCAGCACACAACAGGAGATAGTCCAGGTCAGACAAACTCTCACGTGGGGGAAATATTCTGTTTGGTTTTGGCGAGGGGTGATGTAGCTGCTGTGTAGCTTTAGGAGGCAGAACTGGATTCCAGTCGATTAAATGAGAATGAAGGTGCGTTTCTCAGAAGACCTACAATCATGAGTTATTGATTTTTCTTAGAATGAGCCTTTTATGAGCCTTTTTGAAGTCTACATGTACTTCCATGTTATTACTGTTGTTTCGGCTGTTCAAATTCATGTCTTTATCAATATATCCTGGTTGAGAAACATATTTTGGAACATTATTAGCCTATGTAGTTTATTTCAAATCTCACAGAACACCTACAACTTGACATCACTCCTGTCTCACCTCTCTGCCGGTGAGGATGTGTCGTGCCAGTTTGACCTTGGCGAAGTTGCCCTTGCCGATGGTTTTGAGCAGCCGGTAGTTGCCCACGTGCGGCTGCTGCGGCTCCTCCGAGCTGCGGGATCGCAGCCCGGGCCGGGTCGAGCGCGTGGTGATTTCCTGACGTCCATTCGTGTGAGATGTGTGCTGTGGGAAAGACACATAAGCTAAGTGGACAATACACAGAGAGAAACATCTACACTGCGACATATCCACGTTAACTCCAGACAAAAAACTGATATTAATGGATCCAGACAAGAAAAGTGAGATTTTCTTCCACCAGTTACAGATGGTTGATAATGTCAGTATTTTTCAGGCAGTTTCATCAACGCAGCGTATTTAAAAACGAGAAAGTATTTATTACACTAAATGCACCGACTACTTGTTTGTTTGTCATTCATTAATGTTGTGAATACTACTTTAATAACTGTTGAGGATGATGTTTATTACCGAATAAAACTTAATAAAGAGTACAGAAACTTATGGTTTGTCTAATGAGAACATGTTAATTTGCAGCAAACATTTAACAAAAGCAAATTACGAGGCAGTTGATAATCAATTAAATTCTTACATATATAAACACAAAGGGGAAATAAAGGGATGAGGGAGGAGATGTGTGAAATATTGTCCAAAAAAAGAGATGTATGGATATTTTCTGACACATCTCCACAATAACTAGATTGCCATCTTCTGGTTTTGTTGTTGTAAAGTAATTATTCATTTGGCAGAATGATTCCACTGAAGTTGAGTCGAGTGTGTTGTTGTGGTGGCACCTCGGCTGGTTTAAGCCTGCTGTGAAAGTCTCACCCTCAAAGATTAAGGCTTTTAAGGTTCTACTCAACCAACTATAATAACCTAAGATACACATTTGACACTTGTATGAACTTATATGATGATGACAAACAGATCATTTTATTTCAGCATCATCATCTCTGTGTTTCCAGTGGATTTGTGATACAGGTCAGATTCAACTTTTCCACCCAGAAACCACTGAAAGGACGTCTGCTCGCTGGTTGGCAAATATTAAGGCCGGTCACGTGCACACACAAGTTATTTACGACTAAACTCAAACAATGTGACCAGGGTGGAGAGCCGAAACAGTTTCTCACTTGTTTGAGACACGTCTCTCGTTGTCGTCCTGCACTGAACAACAAATAAACTGTATTTCAACAACATTATCGAATATTTTATTTCCGTTTCTCGTCACCGTTTCAAATGTTGGGCTTTGTCACACCTTCAGAGCACAAGGTTCAATGATAAATATAAAAATAGACCTGCCTTGCCAGAAGAGCAGAGCATCAAAATAAAATAAAACACCAAATGGCTGAGGGTATGTCAGTGTCATATCCTGTGGTTGGCACGAACGCTTTGTGAAAAACAGGATGCACATCAGTACAAACAGAAACAAATAAAAGTTTATAAAAGGTTACTGGAAGTTAAAGGGTCAATCTATAACAGCGGTCTGGTTCACATGTCCCTGAGAAATAGTTCAGCACAGTTAGTAGAGAAGAACCAGATTGTTTCAACTGGCATCTAGTGAGTCGATATCAGCTTAAACAATAATCACTTATCTGCCTGCTCTGTGAAACAATCTCCATTTCCTTTCCCTCAATGTCATTTGTCCTCTGACAGAAAATTAATCACGTTTTGATAACTGATTAATTATTTAAACAGCTTCTTACCAGTCACGTTTAATTGGAGGGGGGCTTTAAGTTTTTAAAACTTACGCCAGCTTCCGTCATTATCTTATGATAGTAAACTGAATATCATATGTTTCTGAGCAATTTCAAGAGTCAAGTCACCATTTGCCTTAAGAAACCTTTACAGATGATTGACCCCGTGTTTAATCAAGAAACTAATAGGAAGCAATTCATTAATGTCATTATTTTCAGACGTGGTCTCCTGATTGGGATTTTAACACGGCTTTCTGACACTGACAGAATCACTGTGTCTGTCTGTCTGACACTGTGTGAAGGTTTAAAAAAAGATACAGAAACATATTCACAGGCAGAATGTGCAACAGAAACTTAACACCTCAGCAAGATTGTGTTTCTGATATCGTGCTGCACAGTCCTGTCAGCACCACTGATGGAGGGATTCATTATCTGGGTGTTGGACAAGTAAAATAAATGAATAAAGATCTGATACTCTGTGTGGCCTCGGTATCAACTGTGTGTCCGACGCCTCATTAACGTTGGCAGTGTCCTCTGCCCCACCCGGCTCTACCCATCCCCAACACAATGACCCCATTCACCCTGGAGACAATGAGACTGTGATAAAAGTGGGAAAATTAACATCCACATTAATGAACCTAGAATTTTATAAATTCTATATAAAGCTATAACAGAGGTTGAACACGATAAGTAAGAAACATTATCTCCACAGAGCACCAATGCAATTAAATACACAGTGACATAAAGGTTCTGTGCAGACGTTACAGCTAATGAGTTTCATTAAGAATATTTTAATAGGAATCCTAAGGTCATAATAAACTTAATTAATGCTACAGACATTAAAAACCTCCTTTAGAATATTTCATAGAGATAAGAGAAGCAGAAAAACACCACTCGACACAATAAGGTCACTTTAAACTCTACTAAGCAGCACAGACACACTTTAAGTCACTTCAGGAGTATTTTAGGACTTCTACTGTGATAGCAGAGGAGATAAAAATACCATCAACTAGGATAAGGTCACTATTGAATACTGCACACAGACACACTGCAAAAACAAAAACATTACGATGCAGAGTTTTTTTCTTTCCCTGTAAGATCTGCTAATCATAAATGTTTTCTAAAAACCATCATTTCCATTTTTCCTAGTTAGCAACTTCCTGTTAGAGTGAAAATCTAATGTGATCCTTTCCAGCGGTTACTCACAAAGCTGCGGTGTCTCCTGGCTGCCTGAGCGCCCGTCATGTTTCAACAGGAAAAGTCTGTGTCCCGCTGATGACTCCCATAGAGATTCCCACAACACCAGATTTTCCCCAACTCAGAGCCCCGATAACCACAGAGAGACAGAGGAAGACAGCAGGAGAGAGACTGAGCCAGTCAAGCCTGCTACAGGCAAACACATGGAAACCGGAAACCAGTGTTTATCCTTTCAGATTAAAAGCATCCAGTCAATCCTTCCCGATTCAGTTCTCCATCCCGTTTTCTTGGGCTATCTTGCTTCCATTCAGTGTAATGCAGGAACTGGCAGCAACGTAAATTAAAATACTGCATCTAAAAATGATTGTCAGTGAATCAATGGATAACGAGCAAAACTAATCTGTTTTGATAATTGACTATTCTCTGAGCAAAACATCTCCATGCTTCTGAAATGACAGACTTTGTCTTCAACATAATAAATAAAACGACTTTTAGTTGGACAAATAAAGACAACTAATCTCACAGGACCTCAGATCTGTTTTAGTATTTTCTAACATTTTACACAACAAATAACATGACGCATTTCATTGGAGTTGCACGTCAGGCTACAGCGTTGGCTATGGAGTAAGCAAGCTCAACTGTGTGCTGCTGTGAACGGGTCCAGAGCACCCACTGCAGTGTCGAAGAGCAACAACATGAACGAGAGCGAGGACCATGCACGTATGAACACTTTGATTTGTGCGGAAACTGAACACTGCTCTGCAGAGGAGCCTCCGAGCACAGGAAGCATGTTCGGATGTTTGAATTTCTTAAGCAAAGATTTTTCAGTTTTCTGACAGAAAACTGGAACCTTAAAGTTTAGGATATTTGCTGGACAACTGACAAAAGGTTGGATGATATTCATCTTTCATTTAACTATCTACTTTAAAGATGACTGGTTTCCAGTCCTGTTACACTGGCAACTGAAGATTCACACTAACAACTACTTAAACGGCCTAGATTCCCCGACAGGGCTCAATAAAATTTCACCACATCTTATCTCTCCTCTGTTTGTGCACTATAAGTCTTATCTTCAGCTGACTCTCTGCTGCTACTGTGATGATTCATGAGATTCTGATGATATCACATGTAGACATTACGTGGCTGCAGCTACAGACTTGGGGAAGGAGGGGGGGGGCTTTTGGCAAAGGTATAATGATATAAGTGACGTATGTATTTAAAGAAAGCCTTTTTAGTAAATTATAGTTATTAGTTATTCATAATTTGATCAATTTCCTATCGTACAAGTTTCGATTTGGTTGATGCAAAACAGTTGATTATTTGTCCAGCTGCATATAAAAATTTAATATATTTTGTACATAGAGTCATCAGAGGGTTGTCAGAATCAATTACTGCACTATAATCCATAACTCTAATTAGTTTTAGCTTTAAAACTGAACATCTGCAGATTTCCTGTGTAAAATAATATCAAATATTATTTTTGATGCTCGGGTGACCTTTAAAACCTAAATCAAATTAAACAGGTAACTAATAAAATATAAGATTTCTAGAACAGCACCAACAATTATTTTCACTACAGATTACTTTGCCAATTAATTTGCTCAATTAATCATTTGGTGTATAAAATGTTAAAAGTGTAAACTGACCATCGCAGTTGCCGAGAGCGCTTGCAGACAGATTTGGTTTGTTCAATCAACAATTAAAAAGACAAACTGTTTACTATAATCAGACAGAGAAATGCCAACATTTTGAGGAGCTGGAACCTGTCAATCTTCAGCTTTTCAAAACTTGATCTAATAGAGGCCAACTGATTACATTAAATGTACAATTACAGCCCCCTCTCGATTTCAAGTTGATCCACTGATGTTTGTTAGTTGTTACAGACGGTGTAAGGGAGTATTTACTTCCAAGTCACCACTCCAGGCTCTGGCAGTGCGATAATCAGACTCAACTGATATGTTTTATAAGGGCACTGTTCCTTTGAATGGCTGAAAAAGTATGAGAGATGTGGACCTAGTGACTCAGAGGTCTGAAACCTATCATAATTTTTAAATGTAGTAGTTAAAAGACGAGATAGAATAATCAATTTTGTCCCTATATAGTCTGATTATTTCGCAGTTTAACTGATAAAACTTTGCGGCATTATTGCTTGAGATGAGATTCATTTTGAAAATTCTGACCGGAAGTTCACATGTAACGCTCTTTCAGACAGGAGATGCTGTTGGTCACGGAGGGGCGGGACTAACGGGCCATATTTGGGAGTTGAGAGGTTGAAGTCTTTGAGTGACAGCTGGGAAAACCAATAGCCAACCGGAGCAACAACAAAAAAAAAAAAAAAAAAAACTTACCGTTGCCTGCCAGAACCAGCAGGCGAAGTACTGAAACGTTAGTTCTGTTCGTGCTTGTGCCCCAAATGCCCCGACTACATCATAACTACCTACATTCACACGAATAAATCATAACTGATCTACCAAAATGTGATTTACATGTAATTGAGACTAAACGTTAACACAGAAGTGAATTACAGGGCGGCTTTTAATGTACAGTAGCTTTGCTTGTCTATCATTTACCCACAAAGTGTAACGTTAGCCCACCCTATGAAACCATTAGCTATCATTCAGCTTAATAACAGAGAAAATAGGCACACTTTGCGTAAAACATTCACCTTCTCCTACAAGTAAATGAGTAACAGCGAACCAAGGTACAGCAGCAGAACAGCAATAAACAAGCCGCTGTACTCACACTTTCCGTCACCTTCTCGTTCACCGTCGGCAAAGGAGTTTTGGTTGACATCTTTTAACCGTCCTGTTCGTCAGATGTCCAAACCCGACACCTTCTTACGCGAAGAAATCAAATTCAATGATCGCTCAGCTTTGCAGCTCTCTCCGGTGAAACTGTCTCAGCATGGATCGTGACAATGTTCAAACCAGACCGGACGTGTTCAGAGTCGAGCACCTCAACTGTTAAGGACCGAGAAAAATCAGCATAATAATCTTATGTTCGGTGTTTACATGGCGCGTAAACACCGTTCTTGGCCCGTGTTCAAGCGAAATCAGTGTCAGTCTGTCCGTTTGGGCTTGAGTCAGTGAAGCTAACTAAACTAACGCTAAGGCGCTGTCGCTCGCCACTTCCAAAAAAATCGCCCAAGGCTTCTTTTTATCTCACACAAAACTCCGCCTAGAAAGAAGCCATGGCGTCGAGTGTCACCCGTGGATAGTTCTCGGAGGGGTTCAGAAGGTTTCGGTGGCTGAAACACTCGCCGTCGGCTCGGTTTCTTCCATCTCCGGCGGCCCGAAGTGAAGCTGGTTTGTCTGTTTTAGGTGGGACCAAAATGGCTACTCAGCGGCTGGACTGGATTAGGCTGCGTTCACGGACCCCGCCCAAGCTCCGACATCTGAAGTTTCTCATCAGCTTGTCTGAAAAATAAAACAAAAACAGCAGCTACTCGACTAACACTCAGAATATATTACTATAAAATGTATTAGTAAAATATTAAGGCTGCATAATCTAACATTATTTTCATTATTCACTTCAATCAATTAAGTTTCATAATCAAATGTCAGATTTTTTTCTTTTTGTTTTTATATAAACTACCAGTCAAAACTTTAAACTCTCAGAAAAGCAGAATTTATAACATTAAATTGACCAGAAATACAGTGTAGACATTGTTAATACTGTAATTTACTATTATGGCTAGTTTACAGAACTATTTGCATCAGCATACAGACAGTCTTCCAATTGCACCTTGAGTTTGCTAATGCAAGTTTTTTAATTTAAAAGGATAAGTGGCATTAGAAAACCACTTTGCAATGATGGTAACGCAGCTGGAGACATGTATCTTTTTAGATAAACATGGTAATTCCTCTGTGAGTCCAATTTGTTATACTGGTATTGTATAATCAGGTATCTGTGTTTTGGGAACATGAAGAGTGTCTTTGGGGAACAGTATTGGATGAACCACACAAACCCATGTTTACTTATTGACCCAAAACTTTAGTGGTGTGGTTTAATCTTGTTACTAATTTGAAAAGAAACCACAGCTGTCACAACACTGTGGAGAAGTAAGACGTGTAATATTTTTCCCTCTGTTGCCAGTTATCATCTGCTCTCAGTAGATCCTCCCATCACTGTAGAACCATGGTGCGGACCATCCACAGGGACCCACACCATCCTGGATGCTCTAAAGAGCATCTGCACTAACAGGACTTGATTCTAATATTTTATTTAACTTTTAGACTGGTTGCTAAGGACATTCAGAGTGGATGACATCATCTGGAGGTGCATTTTTTATTGAGATTATGTCACACGGAGGGGCAGGTTGACCAAGCCTATAAATTCCATAGTACGAGCAACAAGATGAAGTCATCTGAACTGAACAGGTTTTTCAGCCAGAGGCAGCTCTACTTTAATAATGGTGCGGCAGATGGAAGCGTAATACCCCTCATATACACTCACCTGTACAATCTAATGCAATTCAACACAGCAGCTCTGCTAGAAACGTGATAATTCTACTATATGTTTATTACTGAGAGCATACTGGAGTGCACTAAATTAAAAGGCATTTCTAATGTTTTGGTTAAATTATGGCCTTGACCTTGATTATTACCTACATGGGAATACTGTGTCACTACACTGCTGCCTTAAAAGACTGTTCAGTGTAGCTTTAGGTAAAGCACAACTAGCTGAAAAAAGTATCGCACCTCTAAATGTTCCCTCTTACTTTAGACCACTGCAGTTCCATGTCTGCACAAAAACATTGTCAGACTGGGAGGTTAGCCTGTTGAGACGTTGAAGTCGGTATCTCCGACAGCCTGTGAAGGCAGCATCAGTGTGTCCGGCTGAACGTGCGGAGGAAATGAGGAAACCGTCCGAACTCGGTCCCATTGGACCAACAAGTACCGAGGACTGTCATCAGCAGCAGGAAATGTCTGTATGGGAATTTTTTGGCTCCAAATAAAAACATTTGTACAGATTTCACGAAATTTTCACAAAAAAACATTCTCGGATTGTAGTTATGTCCAAAAACAATTATTTATAAAAAAAAAACATGTAGAAAATAAAATATTAATTCAATAATTAAGCACAATTAGTGTAAATGCTCACACTCCAAAGGTTTACATACGTTGCAGTATTATATAGCAAATGTTGCTCTATAGATGTGTTTATTTCAGTGATTTTAATGTGATAAAAAATTAAATGTATTTTTTCTTTAGTCTAAATCACGTTTATTAAGACAAGAGAACAGGGAAGTGACTGTACCTGGGTAGTTACTTCCACTAATGCTGGTTATAATAAATCTCCGTGTCAGTAAAATTTTCACTTTTGCCTCACAAGAACTTCTGTAGCAGTAGTTTCCTGTACAGATAAAACAAAACCAATTTTTAAAATTTGCTGACATGAAACAGAACCCACTCAGATCATGTGAAATAACAAATTAGACCACTGCACTGCAAGTAAAACATTAAAGAGGCAGCTCCAACACTAAGAACACACCAGTTTCTCATACAGCTCTTTTAACTTCATTTTTTGCGGCAGAGAAACGTATTTTGGGCTTTTATCATTTTATGCAACATATTCATAACATTTTAAAATTGATCGAGGTGCCAATTATACTTATTGAACACTGAGCCAACAATTAAAAGTGAAGAGCCCACATAGATATTTAACTTGCATGTTTCACTCAGCGAACCATCTGAAACCCAAAGACATTTGGTTTCCCATTACACACGATTTAGAAAGATAGGAAACATTTACATTTGAGAAGCTTACCTACTCCAACAAGTAAAGCTGATTTTGTAAACTTCCCATACAGACTGAAGGTCTGATGTGTAGGTTCATAGAAGTGTAAAAGCCTGCTCATCCGCACAGAAAAGCGAAGTCAATTCTAATCTAACTCGTACGACAGGAAACAACGAGCATAACAAAGTTAACAACCAGGTGTAGTGGATAGCAAAACAATCTTTATTGACTGGAAAAAAAAAAAAATACTAGGACCAAAGAAAGAAAACAAATGTGAAGTCAAAACAACCCCCAAACACCCGTGATTAAAATCCCCAAAGCAACTTCATTTCACCAACTGAACACGTCGCAACATTACAGAGTTAAAATGTTAATGTGCAGCAAGGAAAGCGCTATGTTAAGTCATGCCACAAAGCAGAGGAGAGTTAAGGGTTAGAGAAGGGACGAACGATGAGGGCAGGTAGTAAAATGAGAGGGGGGCAGGGGGCAGCCATTTAAGCCACAACACAAGAAAAGCATCATAATAATCAGAGTCTCTCAGATCGCATCAATGTCAATGTCGTCCTCTTCTTTTTCAGGCGCGTCTGGTTTCACCGTCTCCACTTTGAGCTCGCGGGCAGAGGACGAATACACCACCTGTGGACAGAAACACGAGGCGGGTTCAGAACTATATTAACAGGCCTTTTTCTTTTTTTGTGCTGATGGTAGTTGACATTTAACTTTGTGACATGTATGCGAGGGGAAGGTGAACACTCAAGTTCCTAAAACTGTCACAGATTTAACTGAGGCGTGAGAACAGATAACGTGACAGTCGAATCATAATGATGGATGAAACAGCTGCCTAAACGTCGGACACATTTCCAACATCCTCATCTCCATTCATGATGCTGCTTTCTTCCTTATTTTCATCACATTGCAAGTCTAATCAGACACTGGTCAGAGACTTAGATCAAATATGAATCAGATCTAGAACCACATGTGAAACACAGATCAGATAAGAGGAAGAAAAATGTTTGGTTTGTTCACACTTGGGTGAGAGAAAAACTGATCTGAGAGATAGAGGAAGAAAAAAAACTGAATGTGGGTCACTCAGTCATTCATCATTTCTAATTCAACTTCTCAGAAAGGTTAATGCAAAGTGCCTTCTCCGAATGAAACTTAAAGGTTAACTACACCCTCAAATTCTGCTACATGCTCTTGCAGCTCGTTTAAAGACGGCTGAGGACTGTAAGAGGCCCGGCTACGGTCTCTGCAATGTGAGAGGAGAATCAGGAGACAACCACTGCAGAACGAACAGTCAGAGACCAGTACCTGTGCAGTAGCTCATGTAGAAGCTACGCCAGCAGAGAGTCTCCAGGGTGTGTGTATGTCAGTATCAGTTAGTGGCCGTAGCCCTGCTGTTTATCTTTACTGTTCAGCCTGTTACACCACGTTAGGTTATCTGTGGACCCATGTGTTGTGTTCAGGGCCACATATGAAGGAGAAGTGTCATTTGTATAGAACATTGTTTTGGCTCCTGTCTTGTTTGTTAATGCCATTCTTCATCAACTTCAGAAAACCAGAACCTGTAGAGCAACGCGTTACCTCCACATTCTCATCATCTTCCTCCTCTTCCTCTTCGCTGCCCTCGCTCTCCTCCTCTGCCTCCTTTAACCATTTGACAAAAGGAGCAGCCTTGGCGTGGATCTCTTTGGCAAGTTCCTTTGAGACGTACTTCTTAGAAACCTGGTTTGAGAAAAACATGGTCCGTCAGTTGTTCCGGGGACGGCAGCAGCTCAGTCGCTGCTCATATCTGCTTTGTAAATGCAACGTTCACTGACAAACTCCCACCTTTTCTGCCCAGGCGAATATGACGTCCTCCTCCAGCAGGTCAGCGTCGTACAGGTCTTTGAGGATGATGGGAACTCGTGGAAGCAACTGGACCTGATGCAGCTTCACAACACACTCAAAGCCTCCCAGCAGGTATTTCTGGGCTTTTTTATTGTTGTGGCAGAACTGGTGGAAAATTTTAAATCAGAAAAAGCAATAGCTTCATGCTCAGTTTAATAACACGTAAGCTACATAAACGTCTACAAGTTGAGAACCTGAGTGAAAAAAAAAATGGACCAACGACCACAGTCTTTCAACTTACTCGCAGGAAGTGGCGTTTGTACTTCTTGATCTGGTCGCGGATGTTCTCATTGAAGAGCAGCTCGCTGAGGATGAGAGGGCCCATAGCCTTCACATCCAGACGCTCTGCCTCCGCCAAGATCTCCTTATCAGCCCCGTCAATGGTTCTGCTCTCCTTCTTTTGCTGCAGATAGAAAAAATATAATTAGAATAATAATTTATCCAAGATCACTGATATTAACTGAAACACGACGTTATGTCCCCATCACTGAGAAGAAGCAGAAAAAAAGTGTGTTACTTTGACAAAGTTGTAGAACAGGTTGACCCTCTCCTCCAGGGGTTTCTCCAGGTCATCGCTGAGCGTCAGGTTCTTGGCGTGGTCGCTGATCTCCTCCATTCGACGCCTCTGCGCCTCCTCTGTCGTCTCCTCTGCCCAGTCCTCGTCGTCGTCGTCTCTATCCTGAGGATCACAGACACCCAGGTCACACAAAATGAGAGGCGAGGAACAATTCTTTGCTTTGACCTCTGGAAATGAAGGTTATTACATCGACTGGTCTTTGTTCACTTTTGTACCAGCACCTTAAACTACTGGGTCTGAACAGTGAAGCCTGTCAGAAAAAATAAAGAGAGTTTTGAGACTGGTCACAGGGTTAAAAAAAAACTTCGAACTTTGATCAAATTAAAGTAGGGAACTTGTTCATGAGCATCGATGTGAAGTATTTCATGTGGCACTTGACTGCAGTAGTGCGATGATGAATTTAATCCTGTGTAATCAGGATTAAAACAAAGATAAGTGTGAGAGGAACCATCTGACAAGTTTAACAGCTGCAGTTAAGTGTGTGATAAAGTGGTCCATCATTATTATCTTGGTACAAGTCTCTGGAGGCTCTAAAAGCCCGAAGAGAAACCTGGGAATGTAAGACTACCCACCACAACCACAGGAGCATCAAAGTTGTTTTGGTTCCCAGCCTCCCCGCTGCCAGAGCCGTTCTCCTTGTCCTTTTTGCGGTTCTTCTTCTCCTTCTCTTTCTTTGCAGATGCGGATCCACTATCATTGCTCTCTGTTATTGGAGAAAGCAAAAGTGCTGTTATCAAATCTGTCGAGGATTTACTGCTGCATCAGCGCAGTGGTCTCTATTGTGATCACTGCCAGCGTGAACTGGGGATGGGCCAATGCAACAGAAGCTTGTTTCGCTCTAGTGACGTGCAAAGTTTCAATATATTACTTCTATGGCTGACGATGCCTAAAGTCTCACATGTCAGTATAACGAGACAGAATTAAAGACGTGTTAGTTTCACTGGCCACCAGATGTCACTGTGCATTCTTTGAAGCCCAAAAGCTTCAGGAGGCTTCATCCTGTCGTCACCAGTGTGAAATGAACCACCTGAAACTAATGATTCACGACACAAGAGAATCTCACCAGGTGGGTTTTTGAGGATGAACGTGCAGAGTTTGTGTCTGGTGTCCAGCATGCCGCGGTTTCCACAGGCCTTACAGGAAGTGCCGATGGTTTGTTTCTTGGGATTGACATGCTGTTTAAAAAAAATTAAAAATCAATCTGTTATGTGAAGTTAAAATGCAAATCAGACTAAATGTTACTGAGACTTTATACTTTCACTCTCAGGCCTGTGTTAGAGACATTTACCAGATCAGTTTCAGGGTTGTCACACTCGGTACACAGCACAAATTTTCTGATGAATCCATCAAGCATGTCCTGCAACTTGTTCGCCTCGTGGGATCCGTTGACGATGTAACGGTCATTTTTGGAATCAAACTGGGTCTGAGCGCCGAGTTCACAACCAAAAAACTTGGTCGGGTCTGTTGGTCACAAGAAAATGAAAATAAATGTACTTTATGCCAACATTTTCTCCTTTAACAACCCCAAATTAATGAAACAATTTAAAGTCAACCTTTTCAATTTAAGCTGATCTGTCAGAGTCTGGTTAAAGACCAATCACTGTGTGCAATGAGGAAAACAAATGATGATGCTGCACATGGTGTTACTTACATGTTGGAGGCCTGTTCAGTGCCTTTGCAACATCAACCATGTTGACAATAACCGTCTTGATTCCATTCCCTTTGCCTTCAACCTGGACAGAAGATTTAAAAAAACCCAAAAAACAATATAAATGTTAAAACACAAATTCCCTTTAACAAAGGACCTTAACCCTGTGACAGACAAGGTACCTTGGCAATCAGACGGGGCATCTTGTAGCGATAGAACTGGTCTGACACGCTGCGGTTAACGTTGACAGACATTTTGGTTTGTTGTTAGCACTATCAGTAAGATAAAAGGATCTTGGTTGGGGATTTTTCGGGATCTTCTGTCTGGAAAAAAGGGGATGACATAAACGACTGCAAGCGTGCTCGGTCTCTGACATGAAAAACGTTGTGCCGCTGTGGCCGCAAGCTCCTTGCTTGAAGGCTAGATTTCCACCACACAGGTTCCAACGGCTGCGCAACAGCTCTGAAAGAGGACAGGGACAAAAAGCAAATAATATTTAATAAAGAAAAATATTTTAAACAGTAACTTTGTGTGTCGGAGCCAGCTAAGCCAGAGAAAGATTATGATTTAGATATTAAATACTCTGTACAGCCGCAGCTATCAATTAGTCAGGAAAAAAAAAGTAAATGTTTGAATATTCATACTAACAAATCTATTTTCCTAATACATCTACGTATATTCATCTCTACTTTTGTAGAAAAAACAATGTCACCTTTAAACAGGAAAACTTTATCCTCCTCACTCATTTAATACGACAGAGCAATTTTACTTAAAGTCGCCAGATAACAGATAATGAAAGTACATCATCCGTTACAGACCTATTTGTGTACCTGAAACTTGAGACCGACATTTTCCTGGTACCACAGGTGCAAATATGCAGCTACTAACACTTGCTTAGTGTGAGTCAGTTTTCTGAGAAAAATTTTACTGAATCTAATAGTTTATTTCTAAGCCACTCTAAGAACAAACATAAAAAACATTGACTCTGGTTTAAAATGTAAACACTTCATAACTAAATATTGTAGTCTGGACTACTAGCGAAATTGTGTCCTGTGTAAAGAATTCATGTAGTTTGTCCTATGGCAGTTAGCTGTCCGCCAGCAAACTAAGAAACTGATTCCCTTGGCAGATGATTCTTAGATGACTGCCACTATTAAACCAGACTAAACTGAGTCATAACATAGAGTCTGTCCAGAAAGAAATGTGATGAAGTACCCAGAGATTCCCAGAGACCACTGAGGAATATTTCTTAACTTAAACAAGTTTGAGCACAATTTCCTTTACTCACAGATGGATCATTAAACAAAACCAAGTATCCATGTGATCAAATGGTGAGCAAGCAGGACGGATTAGTCCAGAGAAGAAAAATAAAACCCAGTTACAAAAGTGGATGCTTTCCCAGCTTTGTGACCACATATGTACAAAAATAGTTTTGTGAAAGCCCTTTGTGTTACACAAGGGCCTCTGGCTTTAGGCCTGCTCTTGTTAATAGGTCACAAACAAGAGGCCTAACAGCTGCCAAACAACTCTCCCCCTGCTGACGGCCCTAATACCAACTGCAGTCCGCAGTGGTTATCTCTGCCATAATCGGGGTGATTCGACATTAAATAAACCAGCTTATTTCTGTCTGGCACATTAGTATCCAGGGCTGAGGTATTTTTAAAAACAGCAGAGGTCGAGACTATTTCAGTAGGAGGCTAGTTAGCTTAGCTGGCGGCTTGGTGCAGAGTGCGTCATACAGTCACTGCACACGAGTGACTCGACTGGGAGACGCCATTTTGATACAGTGGGAAAAAAAAAACACCTATTGCACAACACAGTGAGAAATCTACACATACGTAGAATACATTAAACAAAGCATTTAAAATATGCGACAAACTGTGGCTGTTACTCACCGTTTCTGCAAAACAAAGACATAAACACAACGCTGATCGTCCAAGAGCCGCAGTGAACGGTGGTCGATGCCTGGTGCTGGTGTTGTATTGACTACAGCTGGGGTTTCTTAATGGTTTTGTGGCTCTCGAAGATGCACAGTTCAACACCCTAAAGCGTTTAAAACAGTGCAGGTGCCAGGCCAGAAACGTAGAAGAGTTATCTGGAAAGTCCTCGGGGTTTTGAGGGGCCTCTGGGGGGGGGAAAGCAGGGCATTGTTATTCAAACAAACTGCGGACTAAAACGCTAGCGTTAGCATCATCAGGTGTGACAGCCGTTGTCATTTGGGTGGATGAGGAGTGCAATCGACACGTAACAACTGCCACTATGACTCAAAATCATTAATATTAATTGGGTTAAGTATATATAATCTAGTTTAACCTTCTGTGAATCAACCGAGAAGCTAACTGGCTAAAGGTACTGTTACACGTGTTTCATCGATAAATTTCCACATATTACGACAATGTATTATACGAAATATCAAAATAATCAAATTATTAACAACCACAAGGTGAGATGATACAATCCTATGTCTAAATACAGCGTCGCCGTCAATTTTACCCGATGAAACCTAAGAGCTAATATTAGAATTCCAGGAAAAAGCCTGATCCCAGATGCTAACGTGAAGCCAATTATTAGCTAAACGCTGACGACGCCAACGGTCGAAGATAATGCGATTAGATAAAATCTTTCACCCTGGACAGTTAGCTACATTTTTCCCGTAGAAACGCAACCATTAAGGTGGAATCCACATCCGTACATGTCGAGGAAAGTACCGTGAAATTATTTCGTACCTTACCTCTCGAATGTTCTGCGAAATACTGCTACTCACGTCGCTTTCACTGACGATGTGAAGCTAACGACAACAGGAATGTTAGCAACATCCGGTGATAGCATGTATTTCAAATTAAAAGGCGGGTTGTTTATGTGTGAGATGTCTTTTAGCAAACGTGGGAGTTTTATTTAGCCTTTAAGTAAAGTAACTTGATGTTTCAATAAAATATTGGTATCGAACATAAACAAAATAAATTACATGGATGCATTATGACACAGCAGGTACATGAAGACAAACAAACTACCCACAAATTACATGGCTTTTTGTATTTGTGATTATTTTCTCTCTATGTAGTCTGTTGTGTCTCGCTGTAGTTGTTTTGCATCTTTCTGTGGTTGTGTCTGTGTCTTTTTGTACTTGTTTCTGTCTCTTCGTGGTTGCTTTATGTGTCTTCATAGACTTTTAAACCTTTTGTGGTCATGTGGGTCTCTTTGTAGTTGTTCTTGCATTTTCTGCCTCTTTGTGACTGTTTTGTTGTCCTCTGTAGTCAGTTTGTGTGTCTTTCTGATTGTGTACCATCTTATCATTCATAATTTTGAATCATAATATGAATAATATTTTTCACTAATTTGTTTGTCTTTGACAATTTTGACAATTGGTTATGTACATTTAATAAGTCCTAATTTTCTATAGTAGTTTACTTAATATAAATTATATAATACAAATATTATCCACACTGTGTCACTTTGACATTTGGCTTGTTTGCTGTGAGTTTGTTGAAAGGTTGAAATCAGTTTAGTCTCTATAAGACCAGGTCTGTCAGATGGATGATGCAGGACCTCATTTTCAATAAATATACAAATTATTTACATCCGAATTCTAAAAACCGAAACCCAGGGCGTGTCTTTCCATATAAATGTCCCCTACGATAGTTAACGTTTTGTTTTGAAAGGACAAAGGGAAGTATTATGTTGAGCTTAACACGCGCTCTGAAATTCTCTTTTCTCATTGGCTGACGTAGTGACGTTGAACGTGCGTAGGCGCTTCCTCAACTTCTCTCGCAGAAACAGCAACATAGAAGATGGTGAGTATGAAATGGCGAAAAGACCACAAATTCTGTCACTTACAGATGGAGCTTCGACAACTTTACCTGCTTGGTGTTTTCATAGACTTGTTGTCGACGTAAAGAGGCCGACATCGTTGTTTCAGCGCGTCCACACGGTCTCAATTTCAGTTTTTTTTGCGAAGCTAAATTCCGAAATGGATCAACGATCACATGACAGCTGAGCAGTTTGGTCCCCAGAAATTCACTGCACCAAGCTGCAGACACCCCTAAACTCCCTGTTTTCATTTGCACAGTGATCCTTCAGTTTGCCATATTTATTTATCAACCACTGTTCTTATGTGTTTAATTAAAATCACGACATTTTTGCACTTTACTTGTGTTAGCTGGCAGAGCTAACAGGCTAACAGCTACATCCAAATGAGCCACTTTTCCTGTTCAGCATTGTTGACAACATAAAGATAAACTAGTTATCAAGAAGTCAAACTAATAATTTCTACTGGCGTCCACTCAGCACTTGAATTTGCTTCACCGTATGATTTTGCAAATGCTCACTCAGATCACTGTAATGTTTGTGCTTCATCATTATATCACTAACCACAAACATTAACACCTGATTCAACCACATTGTTGTTTAACTTTTCTTATTTGTTTTTTAAATTATTAATATGTCTACTGAAGCCATTCACTTTTTTTAATTTCTAATTTCAGTTTTCTCCTCTTGTCCCAACTCTTTCTTGTCTTTTTTTTGTATTTTTCCCCTCAATTTTTGATCATGTCACTCTCTCCATGCACATCATGCTTTCCTCACTGTCTTATCCGCTACACTATCTCCTCTTCCTCCCCCATCCCTCCTACCTGCCTGTCTCCAATCAACCAGGCTGGTCACCGGGTAAGTGCCCTCGCTCTGTGTTGGATCCCTGTTTTCTGCTCACGTTGCTGCCTGGCACACTAACATGGATTTGGGATTGCACAGCTGTGGAGGTTCTGCCAATTCTACCTCTCACAGAGCAGCTAGCTGCTGCTAATTCATCGGCTGCAGTGCAGTAATCTGGTTTCTGTCAGGCTGTGGTGCTTATATTAGACATGCTCTCTGCAGGTTTTCCAAACAAAAACATACATATCTACTCATAATACTTAATTAGATTTCTAGAACTTCCTACACTTATAATTCTTAGTTAATCTCAAAGTTCATCAGCTATAGGGTTAGGGTTAGGGTTAACTAAACTGATATTTTAGTTTAGGATCTTACCTTGAAATGCCAACATAGTAGTAACATGCTATCATGATTACAACTTGTAGCATCTCTCTGTAGTGCAGTGTGATTTAGAAGGTTATTCACGAGGTTTGTGCTAATTTGAATGCTTCGGTTTGACTGATTGTGTCGTGTGGAACCATAATTCTCTCTTACCTACAATTGAGTGTCTGAAATCCAGCTGTGCTGATAAAGTTCATATTTTTCCACCATGAGATGTCTACAGATTATTTAAAACTCATATTTGTAATCCAGTTTGAATTCAGACACTTAATAGTCTTAGCTTTTTACTCACAAACATATCTTATCTTATGAGTTTATCCACTGTACTAAATTAATCTGGAGCATGTCGTTCTTTGGGTGCAGTAACAATAAACAGTTTATAATAAATTGACACTAGATTGCTGGTCTTAAAGAATATAGAAGACAACTTAACAGTAAAATCTGAGGAGTATGGTGGTTCTGGTGGACTGTGTGTGCATTAATCTCTGCTGCAGATATGACCAGCGGCATCCCACAGGGCTGTTCAGATGCTACAGCTCACAGTCTGAACTCTCCCAGGGCTCATTGCTTCGTGACTGACCTTAGTGTGTGTGTGTGTCTGTGCAATGCTATCAGTTGGTCCTGGTGTTAGGTGACCTGCACATCCCCCACCGGTGCAACACTCTGCCAGCCAAGTTCAAGAAGCTGTTGGTCCCCGGAAAAATCCAGCACATTCTCTGCACGGGAAACCTCTGCACCAAAGAGAGCTATGACTACCTGAAGACCCTCGCAGGAGATGTTCACATAGTCCGAGGAGACTTTGATGAGGTCTGTGTACATCTGTAGACAACAGAAGGAACTAGACCCTATTTATCAGCTCCTAAGCACTATTATAGTAATTAGATCCCATAATATAAATTGAAAACGAGAAGCCTGGTTTCCAGGTTTAGATATCCAGTTTTTCAGGTCTCTTAAAACAATAGTCAGGTGTCCACATGGGCACTTCAGCATCACTGTGTTTTATCTTTCATCCTGCCACTCTCTCCTCCTCTCAGAACCTAAACTACCCAGAGCAGAAGGTAGTGACAGTCGGGCAGTTTAAGATCGGTCTCATCCACGGCCACCAAGTGATCCCCTGGGGCGACATGGCCAGTCTGGCGCTGCTCCAGAGACAGCTGGACGTGGACATCCTCATCTCTGGGCACACGCACAAGTTTGAGGCATTTGAGAACGAAAACAAGTTCTACATCAACCCTGGTTCTGCCACAGGAGCCTACAGCGCACTGGAAAGGTAGGCAAGCCGTTTTGTCTTTCCTGCTGTTTATATTAGACGACGTTTAGATTACTTAATGTCCATTGGAGGATGATACTCTTAAAACTAATGTAAACTACAGTAAGATCAGATATCATACAAATACAGAGGTTTTATAGTCACGTAAACCTGGAATACAAGATGAAATGGCTCAGTGTAGACATTTAAAGCTATAGTAACACATTTTCTTTACGTTAACCGGTGCCCTCGTGCTGCAGCGTGCAGTACATAAGCTGCTTTCAGATGTGAATGTGAACGTATGCAGACAATCCCCAAATGAGCTGCATGCGTTAATGCAACTGTCAGACAGCATTGACGTTACCTGAATTTTAGGATCATAGTATAAAGTCCAGATCATCTTGAGTGTGTCCTGCACTGTGTCACGTCACAGGCTTGTCCGGATTCTCCCGACATGGAGTTTAGCCATAGTGTCAAGTGACGAGGTTGAGAGTTTAGTGACTTATGAAACACGTCTGATGTACTTTGTCGCGTCTGTTTTGATGAAGAAAGGGTAGAAACAAAAGCAGCTAAGCTTAGATTACACCACACTCCAACTGACTTGTGGCTGCAAGACATGTAAACTTTCTGCATTCATTAAAAATGGGAATGCAGCAAAAACAAGCTCACAGTCTAATAACAGAAGACCTGAAGGTAAAGGTTCAGGTCCAGCTCGGTGCCCTGTGGATGCCCCCCGTATTTTCCAGTATGCGATGCTCTGTGTAACAATAGAACCAGACTGACCAGACTGTAATTACATGCAGCAGGAGGTCGGGTAAAGTCTTCACCTAAACCACATCTGTCCTCTCGTCTTACAGCAACATCATCCCCTCTTTTGTATTAATGGACATCCAGGCGTCCACAGTGGTGACGTACGTCTATCAGCTCATCGGCGACGACGTGAAGGTGGAGAGAATCGAGTACAAGAAATCGTAAAGGCCAGCGCGGGAAGGAAGGAAAGAGTTGGGTTAACGTGGCTCAGTTTATCATTTCATTCCTTCACAGCGGGGTGCAGCAGCTCCCCCACGCTCACCACAATGTTAATGCTGTAACTTAACTCTACAACACCTTTGTATTATATTGTTTATATGTCATCAGCATTTGCTTGTATCCAAGCTGTCATCTGGTAGCTGTAGAGAATGCAATAATGTATTTGTTATCAAAAGAGATATTTGGTGCCATTTCTTTCTTCTTTTTTTTCATTTTCATTTTCACCCTCATGTCCTGAACATGTAACCATCAGGCGTTTAGCTTCATCTAGTTGTTTTTCCCTCAATAAAGATCAAATTCCACTTTGTCTGTTGTTTTGTCCTAAAATGTACAGACATGTTTATCTGTGTTGGTGTAAAACATATACTGTACGTACAGACATTATTATACAGGTTGTGGGTTTAAACACAGAATACACTGAACATTTTGTCTCTTTTTGTGGATAAAATAAAAATGAAATGGTTCTTAACTTAAATGTCTGCACCGTGGGGACTGGAAACTAATGGAGTTGGACATTTTAGGTAAAAGCAGAAATATGTAAATCTGAGCTCAGGTTGTGTGTAAAAATGTAAATATACCTGCAGGGAAAGTCCGGTAGAATTTTATTTTGTAGTATTGTATGTCTATCAACACTCATATTCTAATCAGAATCATCTAATAATTTTTCCACACAGGACTCAGTTAATTCAAATGACTTTATAGTACTAATTCACAACAAAACACCTCAAGGAACTTTTAGAAAAAACTTTATTTTAGTGAAGTGAAGTACAAACCTCTAATGTTGTTTCCTGTAAATTAGCTTTTAATTTAAAACCTTTTCTCTTTCTGACAGTGGATGGCACCAGAACACAAAATTACAAACCACTGATGACAATGCAAACTGCAGCCAGTTGCAGAAAAACTATTTAGATCCTTTAGTTAAAGTAAAAATAAAAAGTAAAACCCCTGTTTTCCAAACTGTAGTTTAGTAAAGCAAAATATACCAAAATATTAAATGCGTATTAAATGTAAGTTTCTCTGGTGAAGTTAATTTTAACTGTTACACACTGTGGTTTTATTTATCCTACAATATAACAAAACACAATTTACACCAGAAGTTAACATACGTTTCCATTTGCTAACAGCTGTTAGAATAATAATGATGGAATAAATGTTCTTATGGTTTAACTCCCCCGTGTTTTGTTTGTCTTTAAGCAGAATCCTCAGGTTATATCAACACAAAATGTGACTGTGATAATGTCACCGATCTGAGAAGCTGTCATGATCCCAGACTCCCACAGAGAGTGAGCTGAAGCATTCGCTCAGTCCTTCATCCTCCTCCTCCTCCTCCTTCAGTGGACTGATTCTGGCTCCTGGCAACAAAAACAACAACAAACATTATGAAGGAGAATAAAATCCATCCTGTAGATTACATGTAATCCACATGTACATGTGGACTTTAGAGGAGCTTGTGTATGAAACGTCTGCAGTTTGAAAAGACGACACTTATTTCACCTTCACTTAGGAAAAAAAACATTTGTCGTCAACATTTTACAAACTTACTTCTCGCATTTGTTTTGATGATGTTGATGTTTGGTGATGTTTTTGTGTGTTTCTTCATCTTTCTCTGTTTTGATGCTGATGTGCTGGAAAACCTGCAACGTTAAAGAAACTGTGAAGTATTTCACCTTCTCTTCGAGGTGATTCCTCTGCCCCCCTGAAAAGCTAAATGCAGCAAACAAAACGTAAATATATCCGGCTGCTTTTTATGGTGTAAGATTCAGTTTCAACTGTTGAGGCATTTAACTATGAGCTATTTCAAATGGGGCCTATTTATGCATCTCTGATGGTCGTGCTTTTGTGTAAACAGCATGTGTTGAGACTGTGCGTCCCACCTTGCTTTTCTGTTTGGGATCTTTGGGAGAAAGGATTTTCCAGAATGTTGTGCACTAGTGTTTCTCTTCCTGCTGCGTTTTCCCCTAAGAGAAGCTTCCCCCTTCTCACATGAGGTCACAGACGTCTCGAGAAGCTCGTCTCTGTCAGCGCTGTGGCCTAACAACAGTCACAGGCAATGTGGTCGTCAATAAACATGAAGCAGCTTCCAAGAAATCTGCGACAGAAGTAGCACCACTGTGTCTTTAATGTGCACTAAAGGGTGTCTCACACAACGGCAATAACACCAACAAAGGCCAAAGAGACAGCACCTCTTCAACCTCTGCCTGAGTCAGGAAAAGGCCCCAGTGCTGTGGAAGACAGTTTTGCCTTTCTCCCCCTCCTACTGGTTGAGACAAGCAGCTTCTGTTGGTTTAAGTGTATTTTCCTACCTGTACGTATACACCTGTGCAGCACGTTCATGTAGTGCCGGGTGAGGAGGGCGTGGACGTGTGCGGTGCTGTAGGAAGCTGCGATGGTGTAGAGATATTCCTTCTGAGCTGGTGTCAGTGCTGCGTGCTGAGGGAAACACTCAGTTCAGGTTTCATCACTGCATCAGATTCTTTGCCTGATTCAGATTCAGATTTATGTCACATGAATAGACATTACAGTGAAGTAACCAGAGCGCAACAACATGATTACCTTCAGAAATGGGGCTGCAGTCCGGGTTTCAAGGATTTGTATGGTGGTTACATCTTGGATTTCTGGTTCAGTTCGTGCAGGTAGTGGCTCATGGATTGTCAAACCACGGACATCTTCTAACACTGTATGAAGACAAACAGAACTCCTGACAGATCTGTACCTTAGTGAAACTGCAGACTGTGTTGTTTCAGTTTGTCTCTTCCCTAATTTTATTTCACAGTCCAAGAGTTGACTGGCACGTGAAGCCAAAGCCAGAGTCTTGGATGTGGGTTCATTTGAATGTTCAAACCAAAGAGCTTCTAATTAGAAAACTGCTTTCTGTCTGGAAGTCATCAGGTGGGTTCAGGTTCAGGTTCAGGTGTAGGATTTCCTGCTCTTCTCTAACAGAAAACCAAGCAGCTCAGATTTCAAAGCAGACAGGATGCTAGACATGTTTTGTTTATTTAACAGGGAGATGCTGCCTTCACATCGGAAATCTGAACCAAGCAAAGACACACAGACAGAAAACACAGTATGCTGGCTGAAAAGCTGAACCACTGGTGTCGTTATGTGGATTTATTTACTGCTGACATGTTAGATCTGAATTAAAAACTGTCCTGCTGCTGTAGGATTTAAATTCGTACCTATTTTTGACCCATTCACTGAAGAACTGCTGCAAGATAAAAGTTTCACTTCAGAAACACAGTCACAGGTTAAATAACACAGAATGAGCATGTGCTGAAAAGAAATTATTACTTTACCTCTGCAAAGCTTCTGTCTGACGCACTGCAAACGTCACTTGTTTTTTCATGATGGGAAGACGAAGTGTCTCCTGCAGCAGCAGCAGCAGCAGCAGCAGCAGCAGCAGCAGCAGCAGCAGCAGCAGCAGCAGCAGCAGCAGCAGCAGCAGC
>JAUYWH010000014.1:2224217-2242959 GCA_034779795.1 Ctenopoma multispine
ACACACACACACACACACACACACAGACACACACACACACAGACACACACACACACACACACACACAGACACACACAGACACACACACACACACACACACAGACAGTTTATTACACTGGACTAACAGCTGACAACATACTGCACTTTTTTCTTAGAACATGACCGGGAGGTTTGTGGTTATGAAAACCCGCTGGATCAGAACATGCAGCTCAGGGAGGATGTGACGGATCAGGAGCTGGTTAAACTCCTTGATGTTCAGCCTGATTCTGTCTCTCACACCTCTGAAACGTCAACGCGACCCGGTGTGGCTCTGCTCATACAAAGATCAGTGTCGGACCGTTTCCCAAAGCCACCGGCAGACCTGGACCAGAACCTCCAGCAGCACCTGATGAACGTGCAGAACGCTGTGCTCGGGGGCCTCACAAGACTGGGTCCCCGTTTGGAGCCTATGGGGTTGATGGGATATCTGATCGATCGCTACCATCGTCAGACATGTGACCACCTGCACAGTCTGCTCCAGAACATCAACACCTCCCAGGGTTCTTTTGTCTTAATAAACTGGGGCCTAAAAACCTACCTGAGGTATTTATCTCAGTGCTGAGTGATGTGTGCTCACACTTACATAATCTACCTTTGTGTTCTGCACATCGTCTCTTTAACTGTGCTGCTGTTTGTGGTACGTTTCCCAGTCAGGAGCTGCTTGGTCACCCCGACCTTAAAGAAATGGATCCCATAAAAAAAGTCGACCTCCTGCTGTTCATGGAGTGGGGAGAAAAGGCAAAGGAGAAGCTGCTCGAGAACGTCCGGGTAAGAAACTGACACTCGCATCATAAGGGAGGGGGCGAAGTGGGGGGCATGCTGCTTTGTCTCAGCATCGTTGCCTTAATGTACAGTATGTATGTATTTGGTGAGAGATACTCCAGATGAGTCTTGGGATCTGGTGAATTCCCAGGAACATACACGAGTGTGTGTGAGTGTGAGTCAACATCAGGGGAATTTTATCTCACATCAAATAAAAGAAACATGAAACGAGTAAAAAGCCACAAATCTCAGCATTTAACCACTGTGCAAAGTAAATATTGGTCTGAGGCGTCACAGACACTTTGTAGTTTGAGGCTGTAAAAATCAGAAACTAAAACACGTGAACGAATGACACGTCGTTCCCTGTGAACTGGGAGCTCAGTCACCACAACATCTCCACTGCATACAGCAGCTTTCAGAGGTAGAAACACTCTCAGCGACAGGCGACTAGCAGCTCTGTGAGAGCGGTGCCGAGTTCACAGGTGTTCGGTCGTGCTCAGATTTCCAGTGTGAGGGTCGAAGGACAGATGAAGTAACAAGCCTCACGTCTCTCAATGAGTCTCATGATGTCTTGTAGCCATGATAGCTCAATGCGTAGAGCAGTCGTCTTCAAACCTAAGGGGATCAACAAAGTATTTATTATTATAATTATGCAGCTTAACTGCAGATAGAAGTCGATCTTTGCAGGAAACATGATGCACTGGACGGATTTTGTTCTCACTGAATTACAGTCAACTCAAAGAGCTTCACCTGTTGTTAACAGAGGGAGGTCGGAGGGTCCCTGGAGAACATCCTGCTGCATGAGGAAGACCACGGCTGTGACAGTGATGAAGCTTTGGTTAGACTTTACGTGGACACTATCGGGGTAAGAAAACAGAAGCTTACGAGTGTGTGTTGTGTGATGGATCCTGTCGGCCTGCACGTGTGTTCCTGTGTGTTTCAGACTTTATAGTAACACTGCTGCTTTCCTGTGCTTCTCTCAGTGCATTGACTCCATGCCCACTCAAGCACAAAAAATCAGTACTGATCTGTCCCGTAAGGTGCAGGAGGTCTGTTTCCAGCAGCTGCTGATATTTGTGAAGAGGTAAGTCTATTCATGAATGATCTCCTGCTACAGTTTTCCACCCAGACCGAACAGAAGAATGAAGTAAACACACATCACACGCGTCATTCACGTGTGGTTTGTAGGTACAAGGACGAGCAGACTGAACTTCTTGAGGAGGAAGCAAAACTGGACGAACCAGAAACAATTCACTTCTTTAAGACGCTGATAACCTGCGAAAAACTTACGTGAGACTTTTTACTTCTGCAGATTTTATTCGCTGTCACACGCCACAGAACAGAAATGCAGTGACGTAGTGTTTGTGATGTTCATTTGCAGGAAACACGTCCAGAGCAAAGACACAGAAGTCAGAACTTCCCTTTGTGTGGACATTGTGACAATACTTGAAGACATGGAGGCTTTTACTTTGAAACTCCTGCTGGACATTGTCACTAACATCGCTGAGGTATGCTGGGATCTGTGCATGTCTGGTTCAAGGTTTCATTTACAACGAAAATATTTTGTCCCACTTGTGATTAAATTCCTGTATTTTTGCAAACAGAGTCACCTTAAGCACTATTTCAGTAAGGACAACAAACAATTCTTCTTCTTGACTGAAGCAGTGAAGAGTGACTTTGCAAAGCTGGCGAACCATCAGGACGTGAAGGAGGTGAGTTACAAATCAGACCTTTAACACATGTGGACGATCCGCAACACATTTCCCCTTCACTGTAATAAAGTAATAAGAACAACATAACAACATTAAGAATCATTACAAAAGTGAGAAATGAGGATTTTCGTCTTTTATATATTTTATAGGAGACATTTTATTATTAATGTGGGAATTACATTCAACATATTTCATAAAGAAATGTGAATAAAACATGAATGCTGCTTCTTCCTGTGTCTCTCAGAGAGTGATGAGTGAGGTCTACAGGATCATCGTTCACAGTTACATCGAGCATCTCGTTAAAACCAAGCTGAGCAAACTGAGGAAGTGCTGGAGCTTTGACGTTGGACAAGCGGTCGCTCGAGATGCTCGGCTGCTCCACGACACCACCCGGGCCCTGGTGAGGTCAACGGTTTGAAAATGCTGTTTTCTGATGACCTGAAAAGATCAGATCTTCACTGGTTGTGTTTCCTGTTGTATCAGGCTCCTGATGTGCAGCAGTGGAACCTCAAGCTGCTGGAAGTCGCAGACATGTTGGACTGCAACGACACCGATGCACTGAAACTGACAGTTGCAGAAATGCAGAGTAAACGTTTAACAAGAAGGTAAATTATTCTGACGACAGGTGACTCTGAGACACGTCTGTTAACATGTTCAATTCAATTCAGGTTTATTTTTCTAGCGCAACATAAGTCATCTCAGGGCACTTGACAGCGGTTGTGATCAGGTTGCAACAGGCTCCTTCACCACCTGTGTGTGTGTGTTTATTTCAGCGAGGACCCGGAGCTGCACAGACTGCTGAGATGGAAGGGTCTTTCTCAGAGGGAGGTTAGAAAGGTGCTGGATGCCATTCCTGCCGACTTTCAACCCAGACCCAGATCTGGATCCTGGTACATGTGTCTCACCTGCTGTGAAGGCTGACCGTCTCTACGGAGCAGAGACATTTCTCTGTTAGAAGTCAGTTTGGTCCTGATCTGACGTCTCCGGTCTTATTAAGACGAAGAGAAGGAGACAAAGTTACAGCACGCTTTTATGATCTCCAGCATGTGAGATTATAACTATGGAGATGGAGATCTGTTGTCATTCCAGGACAGATAAACTGTTTGTGTCCTGTATCTTAAATCCTGCTTAGTTGCATATTAATTACTGTGCCAGTGTTAAGCAGCTACAGGAAGATGTGCACGTTTAGGTGAAGGGTCGTTTTCTCACTACTGTAAAAACCTCAGTTAACTTAGTTTTTCTTTAGGTCGTTAAAGTTGTCATGTGTGTTTTTAGGTGCATGTTTCAGGACGTTTTCTTTCCATTCACAGTCAGATTTGATTTTGTATGAGCATTTGTAAAGTTAACAGAGACAAACTGTGTGAACTGTTAAAGTTAAAACTTACCTGATGAAATGCTTCTCCTCTATTAACAGAGAGATTATTCTCTCATGTTGTTTTTTAAATATTATTTATTATTTATCAGGTTTTAAATCTAACTTTTCTATTCAGATTGTACAAATCAAACTTTGCTGTTAAACGTATTTGTATGTTTTTGGTTTATACTTGAACTTGTTACATATTCTGGTCAAACTTGAAAGTTTTTGTTTTTTAATCTGAGTTTACTACGTTTCTTTTTTGACTGATTCCTGCTGTTAATTCCCTCTTTGTTTTCATGAAGTTGTATTTTATGCTTTATTGGTTAGCAGGGCACAAAATGAACCTTTGCTGTGAATAAAGCATGATTTAATAAAAAAATGCTTTTGGCAGTGTAATCATTGGATGGAGTCTAACAGCTCATTACACCACTTAAACCACGTCATCATCTTACAGACGGTTTCAACAGTCAGGAGTCAAAAGACATCATATTTTTATTACACTTGTTTTTGCCATTGAATAAAAACACTGAAGTTGAATGAAAGAATTATATGTAGGTACAGTTATTAAGTTAATATACTTTTATATAATGTATAGTATATGACAATGAAAGAATATGTGTGCGACCTCTCCAACAACTACTGTACCTGAGGACCAGACAGTTTCCATCCAGACTTATATATAACCAGCGGGATCACTCTGACCCTTTGATGTACTTTTAAAATGTTCTATGTGTGTTCTAAGCTGAGTCCTGTGTAGCTGGGGGATGTGAATAAAGTATGATTCAATAAAAGCATCACTAGATGGAGCCTAACACCACATCATCAGCTGGTCTGGTTTGTTTTGGCCTCTGAAATGCTGGATCCTCTCCTGAGAGTACAAAGTAGAATCAAAACACAAACAGTCATTTTGCTCAGTAAAAGCACCTATATGGTACAGTAACTGAGTAAATATACTCTGTTACATTCCATTGGTTTTACTTTCAAAACTGAAACCTAGAAAGAAACCACCCACTGCAGTGTAAGATAAGGAGGGGGAATTTCTATTGTCATAGCAGCACAGAGACAACAAGGAAAAACAATAAGAGCCAATAAAACCATGAAGGAGCCATATGAAAAATAAACAGAGATAAAAAGAAAAGAGTCTTTGTAAATGACTATCGTGATATTTGTGCTTCAGTTATACATTTCTATCAGGTGGGAGCAGAGGTGGACGTTGAACACTATGCTAATTTCATTTTGCATTGTAAAACAATGCAAATAAAAAAGTCTCAATCAAGTGATTTGCGCTGTGAGGCTGTTGGTGGCAGGATGACGCATCATGGAAAACGAAATCAAACTGCGGCGGTGATGCTGTGGGACGGGAGCCACTCTGCGCAGGAGTCCCGGGAGGCGGCCCACAGGCACACTGCGTGTGCGTAACTCAGCTCATCCGGCTGGAGACGAGGAAGATGCAGAGATTCAGAGGAAGGGGCATCCAGAGGAACGAAAGCAAGAAACCTTTGTTAGAGGGGAACAACGGAGAAGACGGTAAGAGCCTCACCTGCGCCTCTCTCTCTTATTCTGTGAAGACGACATCGAGCGCTTTTCTCCATCTGTTCACTTCAACTACACAGCAGAGAGCAGACACAAAGACACAGCAGGAATACTTAAAAACCTGTGCTCACGTCTCTAAAAGCGAGTTTAATGAAGACACGAGACGTGTGCGTAAAAGCTGTGAACACCGGAGCTAAAATCTCTGCTTAACGTCGCACCAGACTAAACTTTGGCGTGGCCTCTGCCAACAACAGCAGGTGTGGTGGGGATCTCACATTTACATCAGGTTACGTCTGAGCCTGTCAGGTGGAAGCTCGTAGTTACCTGTATTCTTCCTGCGTAAACGTAAAGATTTCTACTTTCGTTCACGTCTGCATCTGTTTGTGTTTGTTACCTTAGATAAACTGTTCTCACTTTATGTCTGAGCCTCATGCAGGCAGACAAAGGTGGAGCAGGGACTTAAAGAAACATCACAGCAACATGACAAAAAGCTTTAAAAGTGTTTGTGTCAGTTCATCTAGCAGATGAGATGTTTGGACTGGTCCAAATCGGAATGAACTGTACCGGCACACGTGTTAATCATTTCTGTATCTTAGAATGACATTTGTGGTGTTAAACTCAAAGCTTCATAACTTTTTTTTTCAGTACACAACCAGGAAGGTAACAGGTGCCACAGCCTTGTGCATCAGAACTCCTTCAGCAGTCGCACAGAACAGTGTCTGCTGCCCCTGGAGGAGCTGACACTTCAGGAACTAGCTGGAATTCTTCATGTTCAGCCTGAGGATGGATGTGGTGGCTCTGAACAACCTGAGCCAAACTCAGGACAACAGAGCCTCATGCAGAAATATGTATCCCGGCATTTCCCAGAACCACCAGCAGATCAGGACCAGAACCTCCAGCAGTACCTGGTGAACGTGCAGAACACTGTGCTCGATGAGCTCAGGAGGCTGAGTCCTCTGTTAGATGAGCAACTGATGGGACATGTGATTGATTGTTACCACCGCCAGACATTTAAACAGCTGCATAGTCTGCTCCAGGTCATCAGCTCCTCCCAGGATTCCTTTGTGCTGATGAAATGGGGCCTGAAAACCTACCTGAGGTACAGTATTTATCTTTCAGATCACACAATTTACTGTTAAGGTTTAGTAACAACCAGACAGCTTCCGTACCCTGAAACAGACAAACTAGAATTCTGTAAACACAAAAGTATTTCCTGATGGTAGAATATGAGGTTCAGAAGTGAGATCTGGTACTTTTCACCTCTGATGTAATGGTATTTGTGGTACTTTCCCAGTCAGGAGCTGCTTGGCCACCCTGACCTTCAAAAAATAGATCCCATAAAAAAAGTCGACCTCCTGCTGTGGACAGAATGGGGAGAGAAGGCGAAGGTCAAACTGCTTGAAAATGTGCAGGTAAGAAACAAACACGTCAGGGCTGCGTCATGATTCATGGGTCAGAAGTGGAGAGTGAGGTCAAAATAACGAATCGTTTGCAGTCTCTTGATCTTATTACTTATGAATCTTGGATTTGTAACTTGGGGAAACTTGTTGACATCAGGACACAACAGAAATATATCAGGGGGCTATGGACACAAAGAAAATGAGAATTAGTGCACTGTGGTTGTACGGCTGTGGACACGCCTCTGTCCAGACTCACGTTTATGCATAAGCGGGTCCCTGTAACAGATACAACATAGGAACATAGGGACAGTGGGGGAAGGGCTGACAGAACATGTAGGGACAGGTGTGCACAAGACCGAGAGCCGAGCTGAGCAGCGGGGGTGTGGCCAGGGGTGTATGTGTGTGAACAAAGATAAGAGACCTGGATCATGACAGACTTGCATGAGCAGTTTCCCTGCACAACTCTACATACTAGAGTCATTGCATTGTGTTTGAAGCATCTGCTTCACCAGAGGTGCTGTAGTTTACACGTAGCTCTGTCAAAACTTGTGTTTTAATAAGTTTATGCAGGAATCCAAGCGCAGGTTTCTGCGCAATGCAATGAAATTTCCATTATAGGTGTTTGTGAGATACAGCACTGATGAGAATGGGACATACCTGAGGTCACAGGTCAATCTAATCAGGCTGTCACAGAGTCCAAGGTGATAGTTGTTCCAAAAATGGATATACACAAAAACATAGTCCCACAGAGACATTAAAAACAGGAAATACCTAGCATGCAACTGGCAGTGTCTTGGCGGAATAACCACATTCTACTCAATGTTGCTAACCTGCAAGTTTTTAATAGTATGTGAACCTCTGGCAGCACACGTCTGAACTTTTTACACTATATAAAAATAAAGCAAATGTTTTAGTCACAAATTAACAAAAAAATAACTTTATAAGACTATTTACCCTAACTGGAAAATTTCAGTCTATTTAACAGCTACACAAATACGTGATTAGTGCATCTGCCAAACTGTGCTGTATCATACAGAGTTTTATGTTATTGTCATTTATGTACATTACGTCAAAGTACTAGAAACCTCTGTTAGTATTACTCAATGCAATAAGTTTAAATTATATAAGATAAGATCTTTCATTGTCATGATAAGGCCACAGTAAAATGTGTTTGGCATCTCTCACAATACACCAAACAATCAACAGTTAAACTGTGATTTAATACAGTCACTGGTTGTAAAGATCGGATTCACTGCACGACTTTTATATTACAAAAAGACAAATGAATTATTGTATGGCTTTGTGTCGTTCCACAGAAAGAGGTCAGAGATTCCCTGGAGAAAATCCAGCAGAATGAGAAAACCCAGGAACGCTGTGACAGTGAGGAAGCTTATGTCAGACTGTATGTGGACACAATTCAGGTACTTTCTAGACTGCAGGTATCTGTTTGTCTGTTGATTATGTGTGTGTGTGTTTTCTGCTTTTCATGGTAGTTTGTTGCCCCTCTTTTTCAGTGTGTCGATGCGATGCCTAAAGAAGCACAAAAAATCAGCTCTAAACTGTCGGATTATGTGCAGGAGGTTTGTTTCCAAGAGCTGCTGAGTTTCGTGAAGTGGTGAGTCTAATGAATAAAATATTTTCCACGCATCAGACTCTACATGAAAACATAACTGTAATTCTAAGATTTGAATGTGACGACCTGAACGTCAGCCTCTTCGTGTGACGTTTCTTTGACTTCACGTTCGTGTTCACAGGTACGCCGCTGACCAGACTGAAGTTCTGGGGGAAAAAGCAACAGTGGACAAACCAGAAACGGTTCACTTCCTGAGAACTTTAAAAACCTGTAAGGAACTCAAGTGAGTATTTGAAGACATTTCTCTCTTTTAGTATTGTTGTTGTACTGTTTTGTACTAATACAACACTGTAAAAATACTCAAGTAAAAGTCCTGCACTGATAATGTTGAGTAAAATCTTGATAATGTATTTAAAAATACACAACCACCTGGTTAATTTGATTATGTAATCTAATTATTTCTTTCTACATTGTCATGTAAATCTACTTTACATACTGTATGAAGTAACATAAATAAAGTACTCAATAAACTACAGTACATCAAATTTGTATTTCATTAAAGTACTTGAGTAAATAAGTTACTGGGTAAAGGTTTGATGAAAATAAGTGATGTTTATGATATTCACTCTCAGACAACATGTCCAGGCCAAAGGTACAGGAACATCACCCTCTGAGGAAACTGTGAAAACGCTCGACAACACGGAGGCTTTTACTTTGAAACTCCTCGGGGACATCGTAACAAACACAGCAGAGGTAGCACAAACATCACAAACATTACACTTCAGAATAGGATCATGGCGCATCACCACTATACGTGATAACATTAACTTGTGTCCTGCAGACGCAGCTTAAAAACTACTTCAGATCAGACAACAAGTTGTTCTCCTTGTCTGCTGCAGTAGAGAAGCTTTTCCCAAAGCTCAGTTATGCTTTGGACGAACAAAAAGTAAGAAACCCACCCACTGTTTAACAGTAAAGCAGTTTTTCATGTCTTAGTTTGTTTTTTAATTTAAATGAAACTCTCTTCGTGTCTTTCAGAAAGTGATGAATGAGGTCTACAAGCTCATCGTTTGCACATACGTCAAACATCTGATCAAGACCAACAAGAGTAAACTGGAGAAGTGCTGGAGTCCTGATGTCGGGCAAACAGTCTGCGACGACGCCGAGCAACTTCACAGCATCATCTCAGACCTGGTGATGGTTCTGATGTTGTTTCTTTCTCAGTTAGTAACATTTAATAAAATGAACAGAACATTAATTCTGACTTGCCTGTGCTGCGTCAGGCTCCCGGTGTCGAGCGGTGGAACGACATACTGCTGAAAATCAAAGACCTGTTGGATTGCAGTTGCATTCAGGCGCAGAAGCTCACAGCTGCAAACATACAGCAGGACTTTCTCACAATGAGGTAAGTCATGAGACAGCAGCACAGCACTGGGCCTTGTGCTCACCAGTAGCTACAATAAGTGTCTGTTACTAGAAAGAGACAATCAAGACATTTTGAGGTTAAAGCCTCATCAGTTCGGCCTCAGAGCTGTGACCAACTGCACATTTACTCATCTTTTCTGGATGAATGAAGCACATCTGTGGAGGTTAAACTCTCCTTGATCTTACAGAAAATGAGAACTACTAAAAAGCTAAATATGACATAAGATCAGAGCCTGTGTGTCTGTGGTCTTGAGCTTTATGTTGATGTGTATTTTTAGGGACAAAGTTAAAACCAGCCCCTAGTGGCAGTGCGGGGGAACTTCAGCTGACTAACTTCTGTTTGGCCCTTTGCAGCAGCGAGGACCCGGAGTTCCTGCCCACCCTGCTGAAATGGAAAGGTCTTTCCAAAAGGGAGGTTAGGGAGGTGCTGCACGCCGTTCCTGGCGATAATCATATCAGGAACAGGTCTAGATCCTGGCACTCCTGCCTCATCTGCTGGAAAGATTGATGCAGACAGAACACAGCTGATTCCGCAGACTTCCCATGAGCCTCTGTGATCAGCTGAGTCCTGCTAAACTCACAAACACAGTTTAAGTTAGGGGCTAAATTGCAAACTGAAAACTGCCTGACATTTTTTTGCTGCTATGCATTTAGACGGTTTGCTGGTACACGAAATGTCACAGTAAATATTTCACATGATTAAAAGTTTTTATTTTAACATAGTTTAAGTTTTATTCTATATTTATGTGTGAAAATAGTCAGTTAAAGTAAAGAAGTTAAAATTTTCTGTTCAAACTTGAAACTTGCTAGCTAGCTACTTCACTGCAGCGAGTACTTTTTAATTTATTTTCTACTGTAGTTTCTACATGTCAGGCTTTGTAGTCCTGCATTGTTTAACTGGATTTAAACCTCTTCACCTCATGGTACGATAAACCTATTCTGGCTGTATTTAGTATATATTTTAGTCTTACCTGGTGCATTAAACAAACAGTAAAAAGTGTTTGTGTGTTGTGTGTATTCACTGTAGCACAAGTAAACACCACTAGATGGAGACTAACACTTAACATGTCACCACTGACGTTGCAGCATTCCAGGCCCGGGTCTGCAAAGCTGATCCACAGTTTTCCGCGGCTACACCGCAGGGGTACCGAGAAAATGTGATGATTCTCAAGATGATTAAAATCATTCACATGAACATTTGTGCTTCATAAACCAGCTTCCCGTACCAGCACAGGTCAGTACAGTCACCCGTCAGCAGCTTTTATGAGCCTCACCCCCCGTCGCTCTACAAGGGGAGCAGCTTTGTCCCCCGTTTCCGGAGCACATCCTTCCTCTTACAGACTAACACACAAACACAGACGTTCAGGAACTTGTTGATAATAAATTGCAGCAGCACCCTGTGCAGACTCTTTTCGCCTCCCCTGCCTGCAGGAGTGAACAGAAGCTGCAGTTAGAAGCACCTCAGCTCTATTGTGCAGTGTGCAGGCTCTGTTCCAACAACTGGGTCAATGATTTCCCACTATTGTTTAGGGAAGCTCGTTATGTTGGTCAGTGACTCCAAATGAACAACTTAATGATGTTTAGTCTGGATGATCTTTGCTTTTAATACTTTCCTATTTCTCCCTTTCTGGCTGTGCTGTAGCTGCATGACTCTACGGGTCACTTTTTGTTGGTCAGCCTGTCTAAAATATCTCAACAACTGTTAATGGTCCACAGGTGAAATATGTTTAAATACGTTTTATGTAGTACCGTCACCAGAGCGAGATATTAACGTCTCTTAATTTACCAGATAACTGATAACTGGTCTGCTCCAGCTGGTTAACAAACATTAACATGCTGATTAACTCAAATGATGTTGAACAGGTTTCACACCAAACTTTGTTAAATATCAGCCTGTTAGCTCCGTCTCTGTGACAAACGTTTGAATGTTTAAAGCTAAGCTCCACTGTGTTAACTGGAGACTGAACATTTCACAAAGCTGCTGTTTCACAGTAAAAGCATTCGACTGAAACACACAAACTGGCTTTTATTTATTGGTTTATTATTTTATTGTGAAGTAGCTTTACCACAGTTTTAACTTCTGTCAAACCACACAGACGTCTCATCGGTTTTATCTCTAAATGTCTGATATTCTGTACGACAGCAGACGTGAGACATACAGTACACGAGAGTAACAATAATCTGATATAAAAATACAGCATACAGCTCTAAATACTGACCCGAACCTTATTTTCCTGATAAGAGGGATGCTAACACCTGACTCTATTATTTTAGGAGTAAAAAGCACCATATTATTAAAAGTACTGTGACCTGTTAGTAACAGCAACACTGATGTTCTCATTGTGTCAACATTACATACATTTACACAGCATTAGGAAACATTTGAGCCAAGCTTTGTCCTTCTCTGCCAAGTCTTTATCATCCTCACACACTGTGACAGCAGCACGGCTCATCTGACCCGAACTCTGGAGAAAAAGGGACGAGCGTCGGCGACGGCGATTTCCCTCTGAGTGTCCGTCAGAGTCTTTTTGACTTTTCTCCTGTCGGCCCATGAGACGCGGCTCTTGAGTTTGAGCAGAGCTGAAACATGTTTTACTCTGTGGGTTACAGAAAGTGAAGCTTAAAACACACACTTTTTTATTGTATTATATTAATTTTACTAAGTATTTGCAGACGTTCAGCTAGTTTCTCTCAGTTTGAGTTCAGTCGAATCCTCTGGTGCCTCCCTACCTGCACAACACCTGCAAGAATCTGAAGCCGATTTAGGAAATGGGAAACTCCCTGATCATCAGTGTGGATTCATATGGCAGACACATCCATGAGAGGGTGCAGTTATCTCAGACGACTGAATTCAGCTTTTCTAATCCACTTCTCAAGTGAGTTTGAAGAACTAACCGAACTGGATTAACTTAACTATGACATTAAGCGTGACTCATCTGATCCTGGGTCTCTTTACCAGCAACGTCTCTGCTTCCAGGATAATTATTAAATAGAATAATCTTAAACATTTCAGCTGTTTTGACTCTTCACTTCCTGTTGTTCCTTCAACTCTCTCTGAAAATTGGTGTGTTTACCCTTTACATTTTTCCTGATCCTACCTGATGTCAGGAAACGCACTTCCCAGTGACACCACTTGCATCTGTATGGCCGGCAGATCCTGGAGCTTTAACACTTCTGCAATGTTGGTCAGGATTTCCTTCAACCAGTCCTCCTTGGATCCCTGTGAAGTCAGAGCATTTACGTCAGCCAGCGTTTCCTTTAACT
Organism: Ctenopoma multispine; assembly: GCA_034779795.1. Lineage (NCBI taxonomy): Eukaryota > Metazoa > Chordata > Actinopteri > Anabantiformes > Anabantidae > Ctenopoma > Ctenopoma multispine. Next base: position 2,237,283 of record JAUYWH010000014.1, read on the forward strand.
TTAATATACACATTGTTTGTGTCTTTTTTTATCTTTACTGGCCACATGGGTAAAGGCTGTACACCGGATTTTCCCAGGATCGATCTTGTTTACTTAACCAGTTTGGGTTAAGACAGGAACTGAATTATACAGGTATATACAATACAGGTACAAGTGTTGTAAAGATTAGTTCCTTCATTTAGTTTAGTTTAGTGACACAAATAATGTAATAAAAGGATTTTCTCATACAGTAAGTTAACATTTCCTGAGTCTCACCATTTCACCGAATAAATTGTGCAAACTCTCTGCATTGTCCTTCATGATCGTGTAGGCCTGGTGCTCTTGATCTCTGTCCCTCAACTTCACGCGTCCCTTCAGGAGCCTACTCACATATTCGACGGCCACTTCCTGATGAAACTGGCAAATCAGCTCCTGAAATTAATCCAATCATCAAGTCGGTTACTGGTGCAAAACACGTCGTAACGTCAGCTACTTTTAAGGTTACGTGATTTGTCACTGCTGAACAGAACAGTACCTGATGACAGGATTCAGTCACACCCTTAAGACCCTGAAGCTCTCTTTCAATGCTGACCAGGAGCCTGTCAAAGGCAGACTTGTTCAGCCACTCGTCAGTTCCCAGCTTGTGGTACTGTGGCTGCGAGAGGTCAAAACAGGATGCGAGTCAACACAATGAGCTTATTTCCCAGCCCAGCGTCATGGTGAAATCTGAACTAAATTCTCACCCCTTATGTTAAGTGACATTTTGCTTTGGTTCTTTTGTGTTTATTACAATCCTGTTATAATCACATATCAAATCAGTCCTTTACTAAAACTAAAAGCAGGAAACCAAGACCAGAAAACAATGAACAAATAAAAAATCATATGTGTGTAAATGAAAAAGCAGCTGCTATGTTTTAGAGCAAACTTCAGTACCAACAACGTTTGACTTGATCAGCTAAATAATTTTCAGCTGTTCAGTTTCCACTTGGTGGGGAGTGTTTGGGGAAACAGGACAGTGTGTGTGGCTGCAACACAGAAACACTTGATTGTTTTTTATCATGTGACATTAGTTCTGTTATAATTAGACTCACCTTGAGGGTCTTGTGCATGGGCTCCAGCAGATACATGTGTGCACATTGTTTCATGCTAGTCACAATGCACAGACAGTTTTTCTGCACTTCCTCTGGAAACAGATGGCTGTTTCTCACCAGGACGTTGCTGCGGACAAACCACAGAAGCAACGTTAGCTCACAGCGAAATACTGCAGGTATAAACACGGCTCTGTGTCGTCAGGTATCGCTGATTAAAAGTCGGATACGTACCTGAATTGTTTGACACAGCTGAGGTTTGCCTTGACATATGCTTTGCTGTTCGCTGTGTTTTGCTTAATGATGGCGTCTTGGAACCTCTTGAACCTGCAGCAGTTTGGTTTGTGAATAAAAAAAAGGTGATTTTCACTTTCACAGCGTAAAACAAAAATGTTTTTTAAGACAAAGATCCGTCCTGTCACCTCTTCATGGATTCATGAAGTTTGCCCGTTATGCTCTGGGCCTTGCTCAGGTCTCCCACCACTTTTTCAGCTGACGTCACCATGCCGTTGATGAACTAGAGGCCCACGAAGGACACAAATTAATGACGGCATTTAAAAACACTGCTTTAAAACGGTGACACTGATCTACATAAATATCACGTGTTTCACAAACAGAAGCCAACATGAGACAGTCTGTTATAGATACTGTACCTGGATGGTGTCGTAGGCCACAGGACTGACGTAGCAGCCGTATTCTCTTTTCAGCTCCTCTTCGTTTTTCCACTTTTGCTCCGCTTCCTTCAGGATGTTACTGATGTAGATCATCAGTTCATCCTGGGCACAAAACAACAGGAATCTGTCATTTCTAATGACACGTTATGTCTCTACACTGAAATTCTAAGTCTGCACTAGTGACCTTTAGAGGCTGCAAAGAGTTAGATTGATTATATCCGAAAAACTAAAAACCAAACTAAAGCTAAAGCAGCTATAGTAACTGAAATGTATTGAAACACAGAGAGAAATAGAGAACAGAGAAATAAACTGAGATTACTTGTCGGTTTTCCAGGTACTGTTTTTCCAGATGCTCCAGTGACTCTTCAGGCAGAAGTTTTCCCAGAGCTTCAGTATTGATGTCACTGGCCAGGTTTTGAAGGATTCTGACAAAGAGCAGAAATCACAACTTCCGTTAACGCCGTGACGTGTTAAGACACAGCGCTTATTTTATGAGCACACATTCAGATCACTAATAGGAATGATGATTCTATCAGTTAAACAAAACTGATTTAGTTTTTTTTCTACACTGTGTTGTGCAGAGCTGCAGGATTTAGTCATTTAAACACATTCTTAAACGATGAGGCAACTTTAGGGCGAGGTGCTTTCCCCCCTGAATCACCTCATACATCTGCTGCTAATAACATGAGGACCAGACAAAAGGAGAAGAGATCCTCATAACGTCTGTGCAGGATCAAACACCCACATATGCTACAAACGTACACAAACTTACTCTGGATAAAACTCGTTCTCCCATCGCAGGAGGAAAGCGCGGTCCTTGTCCTCTAGACCGAGGTCTGATAACTCCCTGACTCTGGCACTAAAGGTTTGGTGGTACATCCTTGCAAAGAAATTACAGATGTCCATCTCTGGTGGGTAGTAATGCTTTAGTTCATACACCACCCACTGCAGGTCCTCCTTCAGCTGCTTGCCCATGCTGAGGATGTTGTGTTGAAGAGACATCTGGTCCACCTGGTCGTCAGGGACGGGTGAGGGCTTACCCATACGCTCCTCCACCAACCTGCGGAGCTTCGAGTCGTGGAGATTCTTCCAGTCGCGGGGCTTCCATGCTGGCAGTGTGTGACATCTCTGTTTCCACAGCCGGTCCTGCTTCTCCCCCTCACAGACGACCTGCAGGGCAGGCGTAAGAGTCTCTCCATTGACCTCTTCAGGGCTGAGAAACAAATTCTGCAGTAAGATGTTCAGTACAATCTCTTGCAACTTCTTGCGATCTGCTTCAAGCTTTTCTATGTCTTCCTCTGGATTTTGTAGTGCCTCTGCCTCTGTTACGTCCCCAAACAGACACTCCTCTCTTTGTATCAACAGCTGTCCGGCTTCAAGCAAGTGGCGTGCTTCAAGGTTTTGCTCAAATGTAAGGATCCCTGAGCGGGGAAAGCAAAGAGCAGGCCTGTTTCAAACTAGAAACTACTAGATGCCAAAGTGAAAGTGAAAGTAAAGGGTTGTGTTCATGAACCTTAACTAACCGTTTGGAGGATCCTCATCTCTCCTGATTCCCAGTAACCTGTGAAAGAACCCTGGAGTGGGATTCCTGCAGCCGTCGGCCTCCATCTTGTTTGCCTGGGTCTGGTTCATCATCCTGGGGGAGAAACAGACAGAAACGTGCGCTGACAATATGGAGACAAAATACAGCCAAAAAGTTGTTGCTGAAGATAAAAACTTGAAATAGAAATTTATATGTTGGCGTTTATTCAAACGAGCTAATTATTAACCACCGTTTTTGTTAGTCTGAACCAGAGATCACATTAAGAATCTGTTTTTCAGTAATTCAGCATCGTAATCATCATCACGACAGTAAGTAAAAACAAAATCTCTGCAGTACATGATTAGAAGAAGGATGAAGTGCAGTTCAAACGCAAGATGAAAGTAAAGGCAGCACATGCAAATAATCAAGTTATCAATATACACATTTAGTGTATATGTCTGTATATATATAAACGAATAACTGAAAAAAGTTAGTTACTGTAAAAATCTGAATTGATAAAACAAGTTAATGGATGCTGAAAGTGAAATCTGCTGAAACCCCCGGCAGCTGCAACTCACCGTGCTCTCACAGATGGTCTTCCGTTAGAAATAGAGCTGACTGTCCGCTGAGCTCAGAGCTTTTTAAAGCATATGCTCCTCCTACTTTGGATGCTGGTATGGAAAAATAATCCCAGAGCTGGATCCTATCTTTAAGACCAGCACTTTTTGGCTACTCCCCTTTGAACCAGTGGTGAAATGTTCTGTCAGTTTCATGCTCTGTTATGACGTGTAAAACAGCAGAGACTCATAAGAGCTCCGGGGTGCAGTAAAAAGTTGTTGTGCTATGTAATGCAGTTCTGCTGCTGACAGTAATGATTATATTATTAATGTTTATATACCTTTTTATATTAATCATGTGTTCTTCTTATAGTGTTTCTTTGCCTTTTGTCTTTTATTTGATCATCTTAAAAGAATACTATTTAAATGTTATAGAATCGACAATGAAAAAAAAACTCTTTTGTGTCCTTATGTCCTCGTGCAGCACCGATTTATGACAGCACGCCAACAGAGTCGTGTCTACAAACTTTACAAACTTGATCTTTACATACATTTTAGCATGTTGTCAATTCTTACATCTAATCAACAAATACACCAAATGAGAAAGTGGTGGTATGAACTTTAAAAGGCATAAAGAGCCGGGGCTTTCAGATAGGAAAGAGCGGTTTTCAGTTATGGGGAAACAGCACTGATTGGTTTTTGTTCTGTGCCCTCTTTGGTGCCATTTCCTCAATCCTGTTTTCAAGAGGTTACGTTCACACACAAGGGCTGTAGTGATTAGGTGTTAACCAGTGAGTCCAATATGTCAGAACTAATCAGCCAGTGTTATTGCACTGTTTACTTGTAGTAACTACATTATTGTTAACTTTAACTAAGAGTGCCTCTGGATCATACTGGATGGAAAGTGCTGCCGTGAACTGTGACTTTCAGATGGATCACTGCAGCAGATATGTTGTTTCAGCTGTCACTGGCGTGACAATCTCTCCAGTCAGGGGACTGTCTTGATGTCTTTTAGACAATCTCTGTTCCTTCTCTCGATATTATCACGCGGAGGTAAGAGGAGGAACACCATGTTCCTCCTCTTAAGGGTAACAGGCCTAAGTTATATTCATCAAATGTATATGATGCCTTCAGTGGATACATCACTTTTGCTCCTTGTGAAATAATTAGCTGGAAGATGTTAGTTATAAATAGTCTTTCTTACATTTTGCTCTGCAGGATCCACAGGACAAACAGCTGTGACGCATGGAGGGCATCGCTTCTGAAAGCAGGAAGATGCATGGTTGTGTCGAGTTCACCTGTCTCTGCAGCAGGTCAACACTGAATTTAAGGATACGATTCAGATTAAAGCTACACTTTGCTTTTCATTTAGGCACCTATAACAGATTATTCCATTAAACCCAACTGTGAGGGTTTCTGGGCTGAAACCAAACCCTGACACTGAAAAACAGGGTGCGCCTGAACAAATGTATTACAGAAAATGACATCTGAACAGTTTGAAAATGTCTCTCAGTTTCTCACATTATGGTCAGTGCAATATTTTAGAGGCAACATGGTGCAATGCTTTATATATATATATATATATATAACAAAAGCAAAAAGGTGCAGCTTTTTGTCAGAGTTTAGTGAAAAACCAGAAAACATTTCGCCTCTGGGCCTCCATATGACCTCCTCACAAAGTTCAAGCAGAAAAAACAAAACAAGCATCATAAATTATACTTTTACAGAAAGCAGCTGCTTTTCTAAGAACCTTACAAAGCCTGAATGTGTCAGGTGAGCAAGTCAGGTGACCGCGAGGAAGAGGTAGGATTGGTTAGGACAGGGCATAAACAGGAAGTCCACTCACCTGCTCCTCGC
>JAUYWH010000014.1:2249214-2266905 GCA_034779795.1 Ctenopoma multispine
TTGAGAAATGTGTTTCTAAAGAGTACGGTCTCGCTGCCCACGATGAAGAGTTAAGCTGTTTTCTCCTGAGCAGGAAATTGGTGGAAAAACTTTGTTTCTTTCTCACTGTTGATGATTGTTCAGTGTTTCTGACTGAGACACTGGAGGAGGAAACATGATCTGAGTGGAGCTCTTTATGTTGCTGTCTGAAGGAAATGCTGAGATTTTAGTGGTGTTTTGTATTATTCAGCCTAATAATGCTACGATAGGTGAAGTGATGGAGGTATCTTTCAGTGTAAGAACATAAACTACCGTCTCTGTAATAATCATAAACATCAACATTTCCCAACAATAAATCAGCTTAATATCATGATATCAACCTAAAACTGATCTGTTCATCATCCTGGAAAAAGTCATCTTGTGTTTGTGCTTGAAAAAAGACAAAAACGTTGAATCCACATTAATCATTGTGTTGATTGGCTAAGTGCTGATTATGTCACTGCAGGTACATGAGGTAGGAGTGTAGGAGTGAACCTTCCCAGCATGCACTGTGGTACTAGAGTCGAGTTCACAACACATTCAAAGAATAAGTCTCTGTACTTTAGCACCACTAGATGGAGACTTGATGCTTCACACCACTGATTCCACATCATGATTTTAGATGAGAAAACAGAATTAAGTTTAAAAATTAATTAATAAATATCTACTTTAGTGAATTTGTTTTTTATTTCTTTTGGCTTTTTTTAGACATAAAATTACAAACGATCATATTTACAACAACAAAACATCATTTTAACCTTTAAGTTTGGTCTACGATTGTACAACACAAAACCTTAAACCTCTCCCTCCACCCTCAATCCAAATAACTCTTTTACATTTAAAACAGTTCCGTGGAGGCGTCTTTGGTAAAAACTTGCTAACATGCTCACAGTGTCAACGCACATCATGCATCACGTTTGCATTTGTTACTTAGCTGTAAACGCAAAGAACAGCTGAGGCGGATGTTTATGTCATTTTACAGGAATTTAGACATAAAACTAAGTTGTAAAGGAGAAAATGAAATTTGGAACTAACATTTGGAAATAATGTGACTTAGAGTTGGGGCTGATGGGAATAGTGAAATAGTGTCTCTCAAAACCCAAAAATCTCTCGAGGTGGAGATAGAGGAAACAATAGGAACTAAACACTAAAGTCAGCAGGAGTGACCCTGGAAACCACGGTATCTGAGTCCCATTGTAAGGGAAATATAAGCTTTTGCTGCCAAATGAAGTTCATCAACTCAATTAAATTCAAGCTGCTGAGAGAAAAACTTCCTCATTGTCTTAGGATCGAGGGAGATCCCCCAGCAGTCGAAAGCTGCTGCAAGTGACCAGCTCACAGACACTTTGGCTCTGGTCCTGCTTGTTGGATGTTATTTGAGCACGTCTGGATCAATGGCTCAGCAGGAAAACACAGACTTTCCACCAACCAATTTCCAGTTACAGCCTGGCTATTCCCATTCCAGTTGACTGGCTCTACTGACCCCCACTGCCTCACTCTCACCCCGTCTTCCTGAGCACATCCTTGCTTTTCCACTGATACAGAGACAGACTTCCAGGGATAAAAAAACCCCTGCACGCTGACAGTAATTTGCATCAACACCCTCTGCAGACTCATTTCCTTCCTTGTGTTCAGGAATAACTATTAGCTGCCGTTAACAGTTAAAAAAAATAAACTGAAAGCACCTCAGCGTTTAAAGGCTCTAATCCAACATCAAGCTCAATGATTTCCCAGAATTGTTCAAGGTCGATTTGGCTGCATTTCATGTTGGACAGACATTTTTCTTTGAAGGACGTAATAGTTACTCAATGCTGTGTCAAGGATACAGAACTCATTAGAAGCCATGCTGGAGATTCCTAACCCTACACTAACCTTTCATGAGTTTTCGCTCACATTCATAGTTCCTTGATGAATGAACTAAATGAATCCTGCTGCCATTTAGTGATTATGACTTCTCACAGCTGTTGGTCAGATTTGATAGATGAACTTTCCCCGACAGGATCAATTGTAGTTATGTTACTCTGACTTTGCATTTCGTGCCATCATCATTCCTGTGGGTTATTATCACATACCTGCAGAACTAGTGATGTTCACATTAGCTTAAGTGGCGTCAACCTCTTTAGTGTAATTAGTTTAGATAAGGAGATTCGTTAAATAAATAATGTTAGCATTATCATTGTTTGGATGCACAGCAGCACGTGGCTGGAGGTGATCCAGCTTGTGCACTTAGATCATGAACCTTTAATGATTTACATTATGATTTGTTTCGCTAAATGTTTGGTTTGTAATGCACTGTGTTTAATTGCAGGCTCTGTCTCTTTCTATGGTAAAAGTTCATGTATTTATTGCTGTAACTTGTGAATGGGTTAGGGTTAAACCTTTTCTACTGAACCTCTGTTTGCTTTTATGTGACAGATGTTTAAAAAATATAAAATATAGTTTCAGTTTTTAATAAATCACTGTGCAATCACAGGTTTCACCACATTTATTAATAAATTTAACTTAGTTACAGTTTATTATTCTGTGTACAGCATAATGTGGGAGAAAAGGTGGAAATAAAAAGCTTGAAGTCTCTCTCCATAGCACGTGGATGGCAAAAAATACATGAAAATAAAATATATTACACAGAATCTTTATAAAAAATATTGTACAAACTCTAAATACTGATCAGGTACCTGTTTGTTTTCTGACGGTTTCAGGAAACAAACGATCTAACGGTGAAAACACAGAATTTACGAGCACTAATGTAACTTAGTCCACACAGTAACTTTCTTTCTGTATTACTGTTCGTCTGAACACACATTGGTAACTCCACACACGAGCAGCAGAGCTACTCTGCAGATGCTGCAGAGAAAGCACACAACAAACAGTATAATACACCAAACTGTACAACCCAGCTCACGAGCGTGAGAGTGATACACTCTCATTTGACCTGAACTTTGGAGAAGAACGGCCGAGCATTTTCCACACTGGTCTCCTTCAAAGTGTCTGACAGAGTCTCTTTGACTGTCCTCCTGTCTGCCCTGCTGAGGTTGGTCTTGAGCTTTAGCAGTGCTGAAACATGTTTTTCACTGTGGAAACAAAAAGTTCAAAATCAGGATTTTGACCATGTATTACATGAAGTTCATTATTATTATATGACTACTACAAGAATACAGTTACAATGTTATGACATGGACATATAACGTTCCTGTTCTTCTCTCCTTCTGCTCTACTTTACACAAAAAAAGGTTTGTGAGTGTCAAAGTGTTGCAACTCAGACTCAGATAACAAAAACTTGGACTAAACAGTTTCTTGCGCCACAGTAAACATTTGGAGACAAAAACTGATTTGTCTCTAGGCTTATTGTTAATGTAACTGCAGCAGCACTGCTCTACTTTTCTTACTGACACTAATAAAAAAGTTACTTTTTCTTGCCAGCTACACTGGAAAATAAGTTAAAGTGTGCCTGCATAATATCACTCTGCTATATCTGAAGACATATGAGGAATTTTGGCCTGGTCCACTTCCTGCTGTCCCTCAGCCCACAACGCAGCTGTGCTTAACTTCAGTCTAATGTAGTGTAACCACATGTTGCTATTCTGTCCTTATAAGGTCAGTTACAGTTTATCTAAATAAATAAAACCACTGCATGTGGGAAATATGCTGCTGTTTATATGTTAGCTTCAAAAGTAAATCAGTAAAGTGTTTTAAACTGGGTCAAGAAAGCATGTCTTTATTTAGAGGTTACCTGAGGTCAGGAAAGGCACTTCCCAATGATACCACTTGCATCTGTATGGCCGGCAGGTCCTGGAGTTTCAGCACTTCTGCTATTTTGGTCAGGATTTCCTTCAACCGCTCCTCGTTCGATCCCTGTGAAGACAGAGCGCTGACGTCAGTGCAGTCCCCACAGTTCAGAGAGGATTTTATCTTTACTCATCACTGTGGTGATTTTTACACTGGATTTTCTCTAGATCACTACGTTATCACACTGCTTGGTCAGTTCAGTGAAGCCCCTTCTTACTCATACTTGTGCAGGGTGATGAAGAGATATTTATTTTGTTTATAAGGGGTTTTAATGTCCCTCACTGCCTCCAGCATTGTTGCCCCTGAAAATTTTGTTTTGAAATTTAAATTGTGGAATTAGAACATTTGCTTTATGGCCTTCCAACCCTCAACAGAACCTTTTTGTTTTTGTCTGGCTTCTCCAAATGTATCAGGCAAGACTTTCACTTCCCTCCATGTGGAGAGTTGGGTAGTTTTTGTATTGTCTTGTGACAGTTTAGAGGGTAAAACCAAACACTTTTAGAAACAGATAGAGAGACGCAAACCACATTACTACAAAAATCTTAACTACATTTCTGCAACATGTTAGTGAAAATAAAGTGTGTTAAGATGCCATGTTTGTTAGAGGGATGTACTGGTGTCAAGATTCTCACCATTCTGCTGAATAATTTGTGCAAACTCTCTGCGTTGTTGTTCACCATGGCGTAGGCCTGCTGCTGCCGATCTCTGTCTTTCAATTTGACGTCTCCTTTAAGGAGCCTCTTCACGTATTCTACAGTCACGTCCTCGTGAAACTGGCAAAGCAGCTCCTGAAAAGAATCAGTCAAATCAGTAAAATGTAATAAAAAAATAAATACATTTGTAAAACAGAACAATCAAACTACACTGTGCTTTGAAAAATGGTGTCTGTTCTCTGTTTCATGCTTTCTGGAGTCTGCAGTACCTGGTGACAGGAATCAATCGCACCCTGAAGATCCTGAATCTCTGTCTCAATGCTGCCCATTAGCTTCTCAAACACGGACTTGTTCAGCCAGTCATTGGTTCCCAGCTTGCGGTACTGTGGCTGCGTGAGCGGTAAAAACAAGGATGCATTAGACTGTGTTAGACTTGTGTTAATGTTGATAATGAGGCAAAGCGTTCGTAAACTTACCTTGAGGCCGTCATGCACAGGACTTAATAAGTACGTGTAGGCAGACTGTTTCATTTCAGCCAGGACACGCAAACAGTTTTCCCGCTCATCCTCTGGGAACAGACGGTTGTTTCCGACAAGAACCACTCTGCAAATAAACCGCAGAGGCTCCATTAGCTCACATCTGAGAACCAGACCTCCATCTCATTCAGGTAACACTGAAGAAATGTGAGACACGTACCTGAACGTCTGGATGCAGCCGAGGTGTGCCTTGACGTACGCCTTGCTGTGTGTTCTGTTTTGCTTAATGACGTTGTCCTGGAAGCATTTGAACCTGGTTTGAAAGAACAGTTCATTTCATTATAAAATAGTGATTAAAAAATGGCTTTTTAAATGACTACTTTGAGAGAGAGCGAAGGAAAGTCACAAGTCTTCTTACCTCTCCATTAAACCAGTCAGTTGGCATGTTATGCTTTGGGCTTTATGCAGGTCTCCCACCACCTTCTCAGCTGAAGTCACCATGCCATTGATTAGCTAAAGGACAAAAAAGGACATGAGTCAATCACAGCATTTAAAAGTGACCGAGGCAAAGATCCAAAGCACTTTAAACAGCCAGGAATCCAAACCCCAACCCGGACAGTGTTAGAGCCATGCTCAACTTATCAGGCTTATCAGGCAGGAGCATTTTTAACAGTGTGACCCAGATAGCACAGTTGATGACTTTCTATAAATACCACACTCCTTATTTCTTATTGGTTAATATTTTCCTCAAAGCTTGGACCAGTTTATTTCTTTGGTTAATATGTGAAAACAGACTGGAAAAAATCCTTCAGCCTCTAGTTCTTTAGCTTCTTACACTTCCCTATGTTCATGTTCTTCACGTTGTTGTATTGATGCTATACCTGAATGATGTCGTACGCCAGAGGACTGACGTAGCAGCCGTCCTCTCTATTGGGCTCCTCTCCGTTGCGCCACCTGTTCTCTGCTTCATCCAGGACGCGACCGATGTAAGTCTTCAGCTCACTCTGAACACAAAGCAACATGATTCTATCAGTTATCACCTAGTGATAGTCTTCGTAGTTAAAAGATCTGATCAGAAGATGGCCAGGAGGATTCCAAAAACGTTAGGATTCCTCTAATGGGGACCATGAACCTCCACAACTAACAAGTCCAACCCACTAAAATAGAAAATATATAATATACCTGTTGTTTGCTCAAGTACTGTTCCTCCAGAGGTTCCAGCAGCTCTTCAGGCAGCAGCTTTTCCAAAGACTCGGTATCGATCTCACTGCTCAGCTCTGATTTTTGGAGGATTCTGATTACGGGGGAAATAACAAGAAAATAATAATATTAACTTACATATAAAATGTAAAAAAAAATGTCTTACTTTGCTTTAAAAGTTCAAAACAATGACAGGCAGCAACTTGTTTTCACTACATTGTGTGTAACCAACCGGTCTGTCAACATCAGGTTGTAACTCAAAAAGAGGATTTATGAGCTGCCTCAAATTGATTTCTACAATTTCGCAACAGTTGCACAACTTTAGGCCACTTTAGAGAACAATAAAATTCCAGCATCTAAATATACTTAGAAAAACAAAAAGTAAAAGTGCTTTATGATTTTATGACTCACCCTGGATAAAATTCGTTCGTCCAGCGCAGCAGGAAAGTGCAGTCCTTGTCCACCAGACCGAAGCTTGCAATGTTTCTGAGTCTGTAGCTGAAGTTTTGGTGGTACAGCCTGGTGTAGAAATTACAAATGTCTGCCTCTGGTGGGTAACACATCTTCACCACCTCCACCACCCACAGCAGGTCCTCCTTCAGCTGCCTGCCGATAAGGTTGATTTCTGCTTGGAGAGACGACTGATCTGCCAGTTCGGGAGGGGGTGTTAAAGAGGGCTCCATGCGGCCTCTTACCATATGACGGACCTTTTCGTCATGGAGAGCCTTCCAGTTGCAGGGCCTCCAGGCTGGTGGTTTCTGATCTCTATTTCTCCACAGCTGGTCCTGCTCCTCCTCCTGGTTGATGGCCTTCACAGCAGAACTCAGAGACTCAGTGTCGATGTCTTCAAAAGAAATACTGTCCATTATAACGTAGACTACAAGCTCCTGCAGCTTTTTGTAGTCCGCAGCGAGCTTGTCTACTTCTTCCTTGTGACGTTGTAGTGCCTCCACTTCTCTTATCTTCTCAAACAGATGCTCCTCTCTCTGTATCAGCATCTGGCTGGCCTCACTCAGGTGGAGTTCCCCAAGGTTTTCCTCAAACGTAAGGATTACTGAGGGGGCAAAGCAAAGAGCAAGGCACCTCTTAGCATGGATATAAAAAGTACAATCTGACAAATATCAAACATTAGGTAAAAGCTAGGAACTAATATATCTCTCACATCATGTCAGGGGCTTATTTATTCCCTTTTCCTTAAGCTCATCAAAAAAGATTGAAGATTGAAGATTCAAAAAACTTTATTAATCCGAGAGGGAAATTATTTTGGCACGTTACAGCAGCTTTCCGTTCAAACAGATAGAAAGAAGAAAGAAAGAACCATAACCAGAAAAGATTAACACCAACACAAATGTTACTCAATTTACAGAAAAAAAACAGGTAATAAAAATAATAAAAATGAATAAAAACCAGGTAATCTCCGGGTCAAGGTAAGGTAGCAGCATTAACATTTGAAGTGATGTCTGTACGCTTTAAAAACATATGTAAAAAAATATATATATATATATGTATGTCACCACAGTATTGCTGTGCTAATCCTTCTTTATGATTAGAAACAGCTACATGTTTTTTTGTGTCTCTAACCTTTCTCCGGCTCCTCATCACTGGACAGGGGCTGAGGTCCATCGGTCACTGAGGAGGGGTTCTTGTCATCCGATGGACTCGGCTGTCTCTGTCTCCTCAGTATCCTCGGCAAGCGCATCCGCATCCGCATCGTTAACCAGGTGGGAAAACGGGTCCAACCAACTGGGAAAGGTGCTGTTAAATCTGTGGAGACAACATGACGTTACTGTAAAATGTTTGTCAGTTAATAGTGAAAAGTAACTTAAAGTGAAGTGAGCGTGTTAGCAAGGTTGGCCGTAGTTTGCTAACGTTACATTAGCAAACGACTAGAAATTAGTCAAATATTCGCTAATATTTGTTGCTTGCTCTTTTTTATCTTTTAATTGATTTTTAATTTCAAATCTGTTTTTTGCATTAAACGTGTCGTTATATAAAAGGAAATAAATAAAAATAAAGCTTCAACATTGGCTAGCTAGTTAGCTAACGGGTAATTTAGCGGGTAACATAACTTCCTGTTACTTTCATAACAAATGAACCATTTAAATTTTTTCAGCAGTTTCAAAGTCAAATGAAAATGTACATTAGAGACGAAATGTGGAACACAGCTGGTGAATAGAATATAAAGAATATAAAAACAACCTTAATTCAGTGCCATCATTATCACACAGCAGTAGACTTTAAAAAAATCTTTAGGTATAAGGTTGTATGAATAAAACAAAGTGACAGTATGGAAACACAGCACATATACAGCCAGCGCATGGAAATAACGTGAGAAAAACGGGACAAATGACATGTAATGGAAATTCACACATTCTATGATAACAACCACGTTTTAACCTGATAAACTGAAACAACTCCAGAGATGATGCTTGTGAATTAGAATAAATACGAACTATCTGAAAGTATGTAATAAAAGGCACATAAAAAGCAAGAACACTCGAAAATTCAGAAGACGCTTTTAACATGTTGTGAAAGTACACATTTTCTAGGTTCAAAGATGAGCTGTGACAGAAATAACCACAATTGTACTTAAACTGTATGAGAAGTGAACAAATAATTCAGAAAACAAAAACCTTATCAGAGTCACAGCAAAAAAGTAAAAAGAAAAGCTAAAAAGTAAAAGCTATTACTCTACTTACAGAAATATAACAATTACTAATATTAAACTCACCCTGATCTCAGATTCTGCTCAGTCCAAAAAAGTAAAGATACTGTAGATACTGTGAGTCTGGTTGTCTGTTATAAAGCAGCAGGCTCCTCCTTCTGGTGATGTGTTCGCAAAACAATGGAAAGTCCACAGGCAGCCACACACACACGCACACACACACACACACAGACTTAACACACAAAGACACACACGCTGTAAGTTTTTTTTTAGAGACAAAAGCGTTGAGGGAATCAGTCACTTCTCTTTGGTTATAATCATTTCATCATCACGGGGCTGGTATGAAATTCTGTAGAGACATTCATGGTTTTTAGAGAACCACCTTCAGTGATGCCCTCACGTTTTCTAAAGGTGAGACTCCCCCCAGGAGTACAGAAGGACAATTGACCAGCAAACAATTGACCAGCTTCCCCGTAAGAAAATCAAGTTTACATAGGCCCATTTAGAGAATACTAAAGTCTTTATGTGTGCAGAGCCGCAACTTATGCAGATTTTCATGATAGATCATATAGCCAAATATTTTCAGGGCTAATCAATTAATCATTAGGCCTGTTAAAAACCAGAGAACTTAAAAAAATACCTATTTTTATGTCAAGGAAAAAGAAAGGTGAGTTTATCAGATGCTTTTTTTTTTTGTCCAAAAGTCAAAATCTCTGTTTAACATCAAGGGAAACCAACAAATCCTCACATTTGAGAAGCTGCAGCCATCAAATGTTTGCTTTTTTGCATTGATGATTGCAGTAAATGATTGATAGGTGATGAAAGGGGTTGATTGATTAATTGACAAATAGCTGCAACTTGTGTGACGAGCATTACAAGACACTGCGTATTGTGGCTATGGAGCTCCAGTGTTGTTCTGAAGAGAAGAAACCAGAGAAAAAAAAACGTACGACACTGCAATAGCGCCTCAAAACACATTGACCGAGGTTCACCGCCGTGTACATCCTCGTGTCATCGCTGGTACGGTATCTGATAATCACGATCACAGTCGTTCCCTAACCTCGACCAAAACGTGCCTAAAAACAAACAAAACCTTAACCAGATGTGAAAATGTTCATGGTGTGTTTAGGGAGACACCGATATATATATACACTTGTGTTGCTCAGAGGAAATAATAACGCAGACTGTTTCCAGCTATTGTTGTTGTGCTTTTGTTGAACACCCTCTCCAAGAAATTGTGTTTATATGCAACTAATTTGCAAGACCCAGTGAGCTTTGTGAAGTGTAACAGCAGCTCATTTTTCTGTTAATAAATTGAGGAACTGTTGTTAATGAATGGATCTGCCCAACTCTGTTTATTCATTGACCACTTGACCATGAAGATGGGAAATTCCCCACGTGCCTTAACCTCAATTTTTTTGAGGTTTTTCATATCTAGTTTTTGCATTTGATCCCTTTGTCCATGTCGTTACACCTGAAGGCTGCTATGAGCGTCAGAGGACTGTGTTTGTTTGTGAGCAGGTGTTTAATGTATGTAAATGAATCTGTACATGTATAAGCAAATTTACCATTGAGTACTTTGTGAAGTAGTGTGTGTCACCCCGTAGCACCAAAATTCTTGTTATCCTAAGAATTCTTTAAAGCAATGTTCTCCATGTGAGCCTTTAAATAGGCTTTAATATCACTTTTCATGTCCGTAAAGTTTGTATGTGTGTTTCTACGCACACTTTCTACATAAATCAAGGTCCAGCCTGAAATTTCTGAAAGGGAAATTTTGATTTAGTTTTCATCTTTCAAAAAGATATGAGTTTACGTTAGTTATTTTGTGAATGGTGCGTCATCATAGTTGTTTTAAATGTCCATTTCTTTGTCTATTGATTTGAGATTATATAGGTGGCTGAATAAAGATAAACCAATGTGATGATCAGACTTTTAGATTCATAGGTTCAGCTGAATTTCCATTTTCCATAGTATTCATGACATGGGATACTAAACTAAAAACAAACCTTACTCAATAGAACTAAAGTTTGTTTTCTAGTTCATGACATTTTTCATTTTCGTATGCTAATATACAAATCATTTAAGTTAGACAGTTTGCAGCTTATGTGGTTTTTATCTGAATATGAAGTCTGTCTTTAATATTAACCATGAATTTGTGGTATGAGTATAACATCTACATGCCCTGGATGATGCTGCTTTCTTACCTTTTGCTCTGCAGGTCCTGCATGGGAAGCAGCCACAAAGGGTCGAAAACATCACTACTGAAGGCAGCAAAACTCAGTTCATCTGTCTCTGCGACAGGTTGATTACACACTGAACTGACGCTTAGATGCAAATATCCATTGATGTCAGGATGCTGGTTAAGCCGTGCTGCGAGAACCTCAGCTGTACTCGTCATTTATGCACCTATTCACATTTCCTGTTAGAAATTACACGCATGGTAGGAAAAACGCATAATTGGTTTCATGTTTGAACAGTTTGAAATGTCACCAAGCTGTCACTTCACACTATGGTTGAGGTGTTATTTTAAAGGCAGCCGTATATAAATTCAGTAGCTTTACTTTTAAGATCTAACTTCCCCATGAGTAACACCTTTACAATAAATGTCTACATATACATTACATAGATTTTACCAATGTGGGATGACAGAGCAGTTTTTCACTTCCTCAGAAAACAGAGAAGTTTAGATTAAATGCATTTTCTCTGCCTATACTATACTACACTACACTACACTAGACTGCTAAGAAAACAAGATAGCCAAATGCAAATGTCCTGCACATATTTAGAGGCCTTAAAAAAGTGCAAACAGAGATGCATTGTTGCATTGAGGTGCTAAACACCAGTCTTCTGTTATTGTCCAATTTTAGACATCTCCTGCAGCCCAGCATAGCAAACTGTCACTAAAGCTACAGTAGCTGGACGCTAGACTAATCCACTAATTGGATTACCCCAACCAGACTTGTGCATGACAATTCCTTCCACAATGTCACAAAAACTGTGTTGGTCAACTTGACATGCAACCACTTTGTTGCACATAATAACTTTTGCAATTAAAAACGAAAGTGTCAGAGATGTTGCTGCCTGGAGTGAAGGAACAGGTGTCGGATGCAAGCACGTGAAACAGGAACTGTCAGACACGACAATAACCACAACATATAAATAATCCACCTTAGAAAAAAAAGAGAATTTATAGGAAATGAGGTATTTACAATCAGCATCACTGCTGTGTTTAGAAGAAGTTTGCTTTGCTGGATCACAGGAGCTCATAAAGGTCCTGGTCTGTAGGTGTAAGACCGTGAAGAAGAGAAGCTGAAAAGTCAAGACTCTTTAAGCAGTGTAGTCTGTCGAACCACGATGAAGAATTGTTTCCTACAGAGCAGGAAACTGGTGGGAAGAGTTCCCTGCTGCTCCGTTCAATAAGAAACTGTTGGAGGAAACATATCCTGAGTGGGAGTTTATTTTACCTAAATATGTAAACATTAAAAACACTTTACAGTAGTTAGATGTCTCAGTCTATATATGAGATAAACATGTAAATAATACATTTAAAAACAGCTAATATTCTCTTAAATTTGTTAGATTTTTCATTTTTAGTTGTCATATTTATCTTTAGCTTTATTTTTCTGTTTGATTCACCAATTCTTGCAGCTAGTTTCTGTCCCGATTGTTACTTCTGTGCATCTGGAGATTCAGTTAACGAGAACTTTTCACATTACAACATAGGTAGAATTCTTCTGTCATTTATGTGGTATTTTTATTGGTTATATGGTTAGTTGCATTATTAACCATTTTTTACCCTTGCCTAATTTTTTTCTTGTTGACTGACAACTTCTTTGTTGTGTCCCCCACCTTTCTGTGTCTGTTTAGTAAATGTGCTTGTCTTAAGATGGAGCATGCTAAGAAACAGCAAAAAAAATATTTGTATTTTTTGGTTTTTGACTTGACACGTGTTTTTAGAGAGTTTTGTCTCACTTCCCATGATGCAACTTGTGGAAAGTGTTTTTTCCACTGGTGACCACTGCTCTGCGTTTTCTGTTGAGCCATTGATTAAGGAAGGATGTGCTGGGTGGGTGATTATGGGGCTGTTAAAACAGGAGCTCCTGTGTTTGTCAGTGCCATTTTGGTTTTCTAGCTGATGGTGGTTAGACTTAACCTCATCTTGTGATCCAGTGAGCAGCTTTACACTCAGAACCAGGTGCAGGTCTTTAATCTGATTGATTTGTGTTGGTGTAACAAAGGTTTTTGTGAAAACGTAAACCTATTGTAGTTCCGTATAAAGCTCATTTCTGATTTTTAATACACTCATGGCACGAGCATTTCTGAAACTCAGCTGATCTTGACCAACTAAAAGCCACTCAAAGTGACACATAGGAAGAGAGCAGCATGGAAAGACAAGGACTCTCTTTGTCTTTCTCTCGCTGGGACAGCTGGGAAAGGCTCCAGCAACTCCTAACCCATGTGAATTGCTGGCACTGAATAATAATAATAACAGGAGATATGCACAGGAGTTACAACGAAACATCCAAACTTTGATCTTACTGTTCACAAAGGCGGAGATGGGAAATACATTGCACCTAGTACCTAGTACCTGGGCAGAATGTATTCACACTGTAATAAAATCAGAGCTGAGTCACTGTAGACCACTTCAGCATGTAATGTGAGCACGGCCGTAATTCCTCTGGCAAAGGGATCAGACACATCACAGCTTCAGTGATCATTTTTCTGAAAGCCTCTAGCTGAGCCCAACCAATAAAAAGCCACTTGAAGATGGGAAAGTGGTAAACAGGAAGAGAGGACAAAGACTCTGTGTCTGTGGGTAAAGCTGATGTCAAACTGAGGCGAGGTGATTCTTGTGACATGCTGGGTGGAAACTCAGGTGAATCTGTGAAAGCACTTCTGTTTACCCCTTCCATGTTAAACTAACATGTAAATGCTGCTTTTTGTGAAGCTTAATTGAATCTTTTTGTGTTGATCATTCAATATGAACCTCACTGAGATGCTACACAACCACAAACACAGAGATTTAACTGAAACGTGAGCCACGCGTCCATGATGAATCTTAGTTCTTAGGTCTTCTGATCTGTCTTCTAGTAAAACCAGTTGTTGAAGGGCTGGTTCGTACCCTAGTGGCTCAGAGCAGATGTGAAAAAGCTGATTTGGTTTACACAGATCTGAGCTGAGTCCCCTGTGTGGGAGCTCGGCTTAATTCACTCTCGCTGTTGGATCAGACAAACTACAGCTTCACTGATGATGAACACAGTTCTGGTTGAACTCATGACCTCAGAACGTCCATACTCAATACTCCTCGGACTCCTTGAGCAATATGACCAGATGCTTTTTAGACCTTTGAAAAGCTGGACTTCTCCCAGCCTCAACAACATTCCACTTTTGCCAGTATTCCTGCTTAGATAAAAATCTGACTCATGTTCAGTAAATAAATAAATAAATGAATGTAGGCCACAATGAGCACAGATACAGTGAGTGGAAACACATCTCAGACAGATCCAATGAGCTGCAGAGAAAGCAGTGTTGACACTGATTGCAGGAGGTGTGCCTTTCCAAATCACAGGAGTTCACCAGGAGAGAGAGATCTCATCTCCAGGAACAAGACTCTGAGAAAGAGTCTGGTCAGTAAAGACTGAGCTTCTATTTCTTTAGTTGGTGTCTTGAGATGTGTGTTTCTGTCTGATAGAGTCTTACTCCTTGTGCTGAATCAGTGTTTTCAGCAGAGGTGGGAGTTGGTGATTCTTCAGTGTTACTGATTGAGGAAATGTGCTCTCAGTGGATCTTATGTTGCTGTTGTTACCTTAAAAGTGTTTTACAGCCTAATCTCTTAAAGTCATGTGAAGGCGCCAGGTTGTTGGGTTTTTCCGTCTTCAACTAAATTGTGATTAATCTAATTCTTTATTACTTCTACTTAAAGTTGAAGTTTTTTTTTTCCTTTCCAGTCCTGAGTGGTAAAAACCTTTTTTTACTCATGATATCTGCAGGTTAACAGTTTAGAGATTTCCCAACTTCACAGTAACCTTGCAGGCAGGGAGGGGAGCAAGACTCAGGTCCAGCTGGAAATACATTATTCATTGGCTTCATTCTGAGTGCGAAATAATTTGGTGACCAACTCTGTGATTGTTGCCTCTTTGTTACACACACGCTCTGTTTTTGTCCATTATTGCGCAACCTCTGAACTAAGTCATAAATATGTGATAACTCTTATCACAGTGTGTTTGACAGACTCCCCACTGATTTAAAACTATTGTCCCAACATTTCAACATTGGGGAGTTTTTAAGCAGCTGGCCTGGTGGTAGAGAAGCATGCTGCACAAATGTGTTTACAGTCTGTTTCTTCCCTCTCAGATGATCCGATAAAGGTTTTTAATGTAATGTGTTAAATAAAGGTGAAAATGCTAAAATTAACCTTCAAAAAGAGGAAGAAAGAATCTATCATGTTACGTAACATTAAAAGTTTCCTCTTTTTAAGATGAAACAGCACCTGGTAACATGTTTATTTAACCTGTTTCCTGGGGTTTTAAATTAAACCTCACAGGTGTGCTGTGCTTTTTCAAGCTACTCGGTTCAGTTACACACTTCTGTTGCTACTGGATGCAGCTGCAGCATAGTGATGATTAAATTATTACTGCAATAAAAGAACAGGAACAGCAACAACATCTCCAATCTTAAGGTTCATAAAAGGTGCGATACAATTAAAGTTTATTATTATTATTCTCATTTACAGTAATCAAAAATAGATTATAGATCAGTGTTAACTCTATATGTATATGATTGTCATCCAAAACTACAACAATTAAATGTTCCAGATCAGCTTTTTCTCTGATCTGAATCTGAAATCTGTGACAAATTCATGAAGCTCATGTATTTAAATTTGTTTCATACGTTTTATTAAAAAATTCTGCAGCACATTTTATTCTTTATATACAATGATGAGAACCTGTGTAGATAAAGTCACATTTCCAGGGTTTGTAGCGTTTCGTGCCATACGCCCACCAAACAATCAGGATGGAGACACACAAAGAGTTTACAGAAAGTTCCCTAAGTTTTCTGAGTTTTTGCAATAAAAATACTTTATCACAGTAAATAATCCAGCATGAAAATCATCCACACATGTGGTTTCACAATCTTTCCCCCTCCAAGCAATGAATACCAGCACATTTAAATCTAAATTCCCTCACAAGGCTGGAAGCAGTGATATGAAGCAAACTGCATGAGCCACATTTAATTAAGTTTCTAAGTCTTGTAAGTGATAACAAATGTGGATTTTCTACATGTGTGAGTCACTTTTAGGAAAGCGGAGTTAAGTTAGGCCACAGTGTTACTCGTAATGTGCCTTTAGATTCATTATGACTGAATTTAACCTTTATTTAAGGGACAATGCATGCAGCTGTAGTCCTTATTGGTCTTACTGTCAACAACTCTCATGTCTTTGTCCATCTCTCAGTATGCTCTGACTTCCCTGTCCCGCCTGTGTGTTTTCAATAGAAGGCCTGAAAGATCGAGACTGTTTGTGTTTTATCAGCTTAGAAATATTGGGTTTGTTTATATTTGTGGCTTTAGTGACAATCAGGAAATTGAACAGGAAGCAGGAAATTGCCAAAAGTGTCATTACTTTTTCCTGCGACTGTAAACCTCAGTCATGTACTTTGTGGTATCAAGAATTTTATTACAGCCGTTGCAAAAGGGGGAAATTGCTTTGCGTTGTTCCAGGATGGAAATAAAGGGAAGGACCATCTGTTGTAAGGATAAGGAAAGCTAAGAGTCATCTCAGGATGAATGGAACGAATGCAATGCAAATGAGGAATGTTAGGCTGTGTAGCCTGGATCAGCTGAGAAGAACCACAGTTCATCTTCTTCTTCTTCAGCTTCTTCTCTTTGTCCATGCACCGTATTATATCCTGTGTTTTCACGTGTGTTTTAGTGGCTACTGAAGCAGGAGAACGGCAGACTGGACAGACAGTCTCTGTTGACGTTGACTTGCATGTCCTCGAATAGAACTCTGCTTCTGTCACTGCTTTGGCCGCTCGCGTTTTTCCTCAGCTCCGTGAATCTCTGCAGGATCAGCTGGTGTTCATGGCCTCTGAACAGCCCCCTGTAGATCAAGACAGCAACCAGGTGTTTCTTTCTGCAGGCGGACAGAAACAAAAAACATAATACTGATAAATTTTATGCTTATTCATCACTTAGAATATAATATAATATTAACCAGAACAGCATTTTTGAAGGTTATAGTCCCAAAATCTAAGGTGAATTAGTCACTGACTAGAGGAGGTGTGTCTTTCTTCTCTTCCACAGGAGATAAACCTGACCTTGATAAATAGCTGCAAAGTGAAGTGTTTGGTCTTTTTTCTCCTGGGTAAGAAAATTGTGGTTGATGGTTGCTCAGTTTTCCTTCCTCACTGCTAGGACACATACTGAATAGACTGCTTTGCATCTCAAAGTGCTTCAGTTGAAAACTCCTGCGATGCAGAATGAAGCCCTCTATCCTGCAGAGATCGGGGACTTGTGCAGCCTGTCAACTACTGCCTGTGTTGTTCAAACAGGACTTTCTGGTTCATATCTGCAGTGACTTTAGCAACGTGCTCACTCCCATGAAGAAAGTTGTTTACTATGTGTATCGTAGGTTTCCACTGAACAAAGATCCACCATGTCCCCCTGTATGTATTTATTTATGTATTTTACACCTCCAAAACTAAAGCTGTCTGACTGATCCATTCAGATGTTGATTACTCTTTATTCTTTACCATTGTATTGTGACCTCATTTGTTCCTGTTAGGATCCTGTATCAGTGCCGAGTTTACATGGAGGTTCACCACGAGTAGGAGTCCTCACCTCCAGACATAAGACCCAGAGGAAGAGTCAGTACAGACTAAGACTATACTTT
>JAUYWH010000014.1:2268861-2286092 GCA_034779795.1 Ctenopoma multispine
TAAAAAACACCAGAGTTCACCACGAGTAGGAGTCCTCACCTCCAGACATAAGACCCAGAGGAAGAGTCAGTACAGACCAAGACTATACTTTCGAGAATCAATTCTGTAGTTGTTGACTTGAGAAATGTGTTTTTAAAGAGTACGGTCTCGCTGCCCACGATGAAGAGTTAAGATGTTTTCTACTGAGCAGGAAACTGTTGGAAAGACTTTGTGTCTTTCTCACTGTTGATGATTGTTCAGTGTTTCTGACTGAGACACTGGAGGAGGAAACATGATCTGAGTGGAGTTAATGCTGTGATGTAGACAGAAAATCTTCCATAGAAACAGTGTTGTTGTGGTTATTTGGTGTAAATGGAACAACATGTTTTGTTCCTCTTGATCTCGATCAACAATCGTTTCTGTCGTTAGTGAGTTGGTTATTGAAACATCCTCGTTCTCTTTATTCTGTACGTCATGCACACCTCAGTTTATTTTACTTTAATATGCTGACCTCTCTTCTGACCTTCTAAGCAGAAGCACTTTTGTCTACAATTTCCTCCATCACAAAGAGGAAGCTCTGGCACCTTTTCAACATTTCAAATAGCATTCATAAAGCGGATGTTGGTATAAAGGTCTTGACGATGGATTTTTTTCCCCCGCCTGTCGATTCTGACAACAAAACCACAGTTTTTCAACACCTGGACTCGTGACAGAGCTCTGCTAACATCTATCTTTCACTTTAGAAAAACCTGCCTCGTTCATGAGAAACTGACCGGCGATGTTTGGGAAATCCCCTCCTCTTCAGCCAGAAGGATTTTGGTTGGATCAGCACAACCTCCAGGAGGTCGCTCATCATCATCATCATCATCATCTTCTTTTATATCAAGTGTTTCCTGGAGAATTTCTTTTGTAAAAGCTAAAAGTCAGTCGTCTTTATGCCTGACTCCACCTGAGGTCTCTTCTGATGTTTTCGAGAGCCGGGCAGATCGAAAATATGTTTGAACTACAGATAAAACGATTATTTGTTGAAGCCCTATTAGAACGTTAACATTTATTGTCCCCACACGACGAGTACTAATTGTTTGATGATTCTTAGGTCAGAGACTCTTCAGGCTAACATCAACTAACTAGAAGCCAGACAGACCGACTGGACCAAAACGTGTCTCTCTCCCTACCACTAGGTGGCAGCAGTCTGTATTCATCATTCAAGAAGAGACACCTGAAGAAGACTTAGGACTTCAGGGATTCAAACCACAACGCAGCACTTCAAAGTGTGTTCTTACTTTTTCCACCACACTCTTGCTCTCCACTAAAGTTGTAAACAGCCCAAGAGTTAATTTCACTTGTGGTGCAGTTATTTGCTTAAACAGCCAATCAAGAATCACTTAAACAGCAGCATGTTAGCAGTTCTGTGAGCCTGCTAGGTTGCTGATGTCAAAGTTTCAGCCTCTTCATTGGATTTTATGTGTTTTATTTGCAGCTTTCTCGTGCAGAATGACCTAGTTTAAACACTGACCTGAAGTCTGGGTAATGCTTCACCAAAGGTTCAAGATGGCGTTTTATGTCCGCCTTGTTTTTCTGTCCGATGATTTCACTCAGGTCATCTCCCACTGGGAAGAGCCACTCGTGAGTCGACTCCTACAACAACAACAGATTTCTCAATGGTGTTTTTAATTAAGAATTCATAATTACATCAATTACATGGCTAGTGTCCATGATGTTCTGATGACGTGATTGATTAATCACGTCATCAGAACATGTGCACAGCAGCACTGCAGAGTGTCTGTGAGAATTTCTGTGCATTAACAGCGTTAAACTATATCTGTTAAATGTTGGTTTGGCTGATGTGAGGTGTTCAGATTTCAGGAAAGTACCAAAAACCATCTGCAGTCCACTTGTTTAAGGAGGAACTGGACTGATTTTACATGTAATGATGAGCGCTGGGGGAGCGTTCTGAAACATGATAACTCTTCAGAAGATGTCTTGACATGGACCTGGGGGTTGTGTTTTTCTTTAGCTGCATCCTGAGAAACGTGTGAGTCAGCATTTTTGGATCTTGAGAAATCTTAGGGAGTAAAAGTCACAATATCCTGGTATCTGATGAATAATTATTAAACATTATTTTTCATTTTTTTCTTATCTGTATCAACTGATTCCCAGTTTGATGGAAATGCAAAACAAACTACTTAAGTATCCCTTTATCCCGTGGTTGAGGAAGTCCACAGACATCTTCTTAAGTAACGGCAGCACTAAATCCCATTAACTCCAATTCAAAATGCACCAAGCTCTGTTTAGGATCACTAGAATCACTAAATAATTTTTTTCAGTAGGGATTTTTAGCATTTTTATACACTGTGTGATTTAAAATTACTGCTACTCATGTCAGTGAAACATACAGTAACACAGATTGGTGGGCAGTCGGAGGGAACTGTGGATTTCAGGAGCTTTCAGGATACTAGTGTTTGTTCTGACGTAACAAATTAGAGGCAGTGCTGTGGGTTGAATCTGTACTGTACATGCTGTTTATGTTGAGGTGCAACAGTAACGTTACCATGTTCTCAAACTGTTCCCTGAGTTTGCTCCACTGCTGACGGATCTTGGCCGCTGCCTTCTCATGGTTCCTGTTCTTGCACGAGTAGTTGTTGTTCATCAGCTGGCCGACATATTCCCTCGCCACATGATAGTGCAAACGATTTGCAAACTCCTGTTGCCGGGAAACACACACACAGACTGACGTGAAAGAATAACAGGATAGACATAAAAAAAAATGGGGAAGCAAGTTTGGCTGAGAGGCGATAGTTTCTTCATTTGTCTGTCACACGACCAACACCCATCTAAACTGACACCTCCACTTCCACCTATTCATTTGTCCATTGCTGCCTGTTTATTACTCCTCATTCAATGTTTTCTGCAGTTGCAGCATCCGGTGCAAAACAATGGTGCTGAAATTGATTCCTTGGAACTTCCAAGAAGGCTCACATTAAGTAAATAGGTATTTCCTGTTCAGCCCCCTAAAGCCATTACGTGAGAAAACCTTATCACTAAAATTTTATTTCGCTGATATTTCTCTTTCGTTCTCTTTAGACCAACGCCGACCCTCCCCAACAAAAAGTCTCCCACAAAAGTAAACTAGTTAAACGGGGTTTGTCTGATGAGAATACGCCACTAACTTTAACGGAACCTTTTGGCAGGAACACTTTGGCAGGTTACCAGCCATCACTGAGAGCCGGGACCATCTTGATTAAGTAGCTGATAAGTGCAGGAAGCCGCCGCCACCCCAGCTCATCCTGTCTGCCTCCCCCTCGCCCCCTGTCCTCCTCACCTGGACGTGCGGGGGTCTCATGACAGCGCAGTGCTGGGAAAGCAGGTCCGTCCGAGAATAAAGCTGATCAAAGTCTTCGTCACTGGCGAGCCACCTCCTCGTCATCATTCTGCTCAGATGCGGCTGGAGAACAGCACAGAAAGACGGTTCCAGGTGAGAAACACGAAACATTTACTCTGTGTAAGTACTGAGAGGAGTCGTTCCATGTCTGTGGTGACTCCTCAGTGTGTGCAGGTACTGTGTGTCTAATCTTATCAATCTGCTCTGTACCTTCTCTATAGGAAACATATGTCTGTGAATATATTATGACTTTAACTGTTCTGTGGGCAGGAAGAGAAGGACACAGATATTGATAGTGTGGCTGCTGTCGTGCAGTATGTGGAGCAGGAGTTCAGCCTCTTCAGCCCTGATGTTCATCTTTTTTAAATAGCATCACAACGTGGATGAAACATGCTTCACTGTTGACAGAATCACAAGGCCTCCTTAGCAAGCGCGGTTTCCATGATAGGGAGAACCTCCTGAATCATGACTAACAAGCAAAAGAGGAAGTCTAAGTAGCTACGGAGAGACCAAGGTATCAGGATCAAGAAACTCAAACACAGGAAACAGTTTTCCTATTTCCCACAAACGGTCAAAGCTGTTTAATTTAAACCACGACACGATCTTTCCGAAACCCAACCCAAAGATCAGAATTTAATATTAGAATTATGATATCCTTAGGGATTATTTCTATGCCAAAACCAAATGAAATCAATCATTTAGAGCTGATTTGTCATTTAGATTGAGCAGTGAAGTTGTAAACTGTCTGCTACAGATCACCTAAACCTAAAGAAGGAGAAGTTACAGTCTGCGGATGATTAATCACAAATATCAAACTATATAATAATTAGTATTTGTTGCCAACTGAATCTCATTTTCTGATTTCATAGATCAAACAGTTTATTGATTGAAGGAGAAATCTCATTGAGTCTCACGCCCTGTTCTCATGTCTCTACAGTACACTTGTTTTTTTGTTCTGCTCTCTGTGAGGAAACGAATCAGCGAAAACTGGAACCAGCTTCTCCGCACGAAACCATATTTTGATGTACTGGTTTATCGTACCTTCACATCCTCTTTGAACTGGTCCTCCAAGACCTCCCGGAGCCTGATGATAAGCCACTTCACCTCCCTCCTGAACCCTTCCACCTCATCTGGACAGGCGTCGCGGTACTCCTCCATGTGCTGTCTGCAGGAAGAAAAACAGGATACAGGGACGCTGAAGCATCGGGCTCACTTCAACTTAATGCAGGTGATGTATTCAAGTACAGTTACTCAAATACTGTATCTAAGTAAAATGAACCACAGGTTTTATGCTATTTTTAACATCAACCACACTACATTCACATTAATCATTACACTTTCAATTCCACCATTTCTCTGGATTCTTTCTGCATGTGAAGAATATTGGCTAAGATTTTAAACATTGAACAAATGCAGCTCCATCATTTTAGTTCTTGCACTTAAACACACAGTATAACATATTTTCCATGTTACGTCTAGTCAGGCCTGGACATGCATACTGTATAATTCCACTTGTGTTTGTAAAGGTGCAGCAATACGTCACCTGGGAACTTCTGCTGCCAAAATGTGTTTGTGCCCCAGTTTCTTTACATAAATCAGAAGCCGAATCTCACTGTCGCTATAAACAACAGGTCTCTTTAGAAGAGACCAGCCGCAGGGGTAGACACACACGAATCGTTCTAAGCGACAAAACATGTTGAAAGAAACCATCAAACGGCAAAAACTGAGAGAGGAATTCAAGTGTGAAACAAAACACGGGGCCTGAGTCATCACACCTTCATATCTATCGTCCAAACTGCTCCAAAAATCTGAATGTAAGGAGAGAGATCTGCAACCAAAGTTTAACAGCTTCACGCGATGTAGGCGACAAAGAGTTCTGCTTGATCCTCTTTGATGTTTTACATTATAGAACAGAAAGAACCAACAATGTGATTTAATAAAAACATAAGAGAAAGCAGTTTTAAATCAGACTTTCCTGTTTTTCTTCTGCTCTGTTATTGTAAAGGTCACTGTGTGATACACTGCACACAGAAGAAAACCCAGCTGAAAAGTCTGAGCACCCCCCCACCCCACGTGCCGACATATGCTCTTGACGTAGATGCAGGGTATTTCCTACTGATGTAAATGTGCAAAGCTTTTCCTTTCTTATGCACAATCTCCCGCTGACTTCCCTCCAGTATTCTATTCCTTCTTTGTAAACTTCATTCACTTGACTGTTAAAATGTTAAAATGTTAAAATGCGTTACAGTACGAGAGGCGCACCAAAAAAAAGAAATCTCAGATCATCAGAAATAGAAAGCAGACATTATGTTTGCACCACAAACACATGGGCTTTTGTCGTGACTGACAGCTGGGAAGGTCTTGGAGGTTCGGCAGCCAAGTTTGCTCTCGGTACTTCTACCCCCACTTCTAACACAGTCTTTCTCACTCTCAGCCCTGATTCCCCGAAATCACATGAGGAGGTTTTCCCTCCCACCAAGGCTGGCACATCCCTCATTTGGCTCAAACAGACGCCACGCAATTCCATAGTGGTTGGAGCTCCTAAAGGCGTGTTGGCACAAGTTCTGGAAATTTCTCTGCATAGTTTAAAATAGCACAAAGATTCTGTTTATCAATTAAAACAAAGCGTAATCTATGTCTGCGGCGGGGGGGGGGATGGCACTAAACTGTCCAGTCTGATGAAAATAACTCATTTTGGGAGGAGTCTTAAAACTCTTTGCTCCGGGTCCCTTTATGAGCCTTTGGAACTTTTCAGTCCATCATGTACGTGATTCTACAAAATCAAGCTTCAAGAGAAGTTCACTTATTCAAGCACATTAAATCCTAATATATTTATATGAATCCCTCATATTTATTGATTTTTAAAGGGTTGTTTTAGGGATTTCCCACTAATGCACTGTGTTTTATGCTTCATACTTTAACGTCTTGGTGAACTGAAGACTATTTTCCATGCGTGCTTTTATTTTGGAGACTTTCAAAAGGTTTTAATTATCCTTTACTCAGGTTAGCTTGGCATGCATAAGGAACTGGGAGAATAAACTGCACGAGGATTTGTTTATATGAATCTTAACTTAAAATGAACAATATTCTTCCAAATTCTGCTTCTGTCATTCTAAAACCGAAAGTAAAAACCTAAAGCCCACGCAGACCTGCTCCGTGTCAAGCATGTGTGGTGACAGTTTTTTTAGTCTGGAAGTAGACTGGAAGGCTGCCAGGCTTTTAGGTCTTTGCAGGGCACACTAGTTTGTTGCAAAGCCCCATGGGTAACTTCAGGAAGTCACGTGACTTACTGTAAAGCAGTGAAGCTGTTGATGTAGGTTATGTGATACTCGACCCAAAGAGGCTGCGGCTCCAGAGCGCTGCAGTGATGCTTGAACTCTTCCTCAAACCTGCAGAGGACAGAAGAGACTTAATGAAAGGAGGAGACAGATGGAGACACATGGATTTTGCCTGCCAGACAACGAAAAGAGTTTCAAAATCCCAGTATCTTAAAAGGGCATTTACTGGTGGTAGAAGTAGTACTCAGATATTTTACTGAAGTAAAAGTAGAAAGTACAGTGTAGAAATACAGTGTTGCAAGTTAAAGTTCTGCATTCAAAGTATTAAGTAAGAAAAAGTTAAAAAAAACTTTTACAGAAAAATTATGCTTGAAGTACCACAACTATCTGACAATAGGTAGACGCAGTGTAGGTAGGTTGTTAATACCATTTTTGATGCAAAATACAATTTACAATGTACAGTACCAGTCAAACGTTTGGACACACATAGAAATGAGCATGTTTGTGAAAGAATAGCAGATTTCCTAACATCAACCTGATCAGAATGAATGTGAACACTGTTCATATTGTAAATGACTATTGTAGCTGAAAACAACTGTTTTTTAAAATGAATATTTATATAAACATGCAAACATTAGATCTGTCTTTGCTTGTTTGCTAATGCTAATGTATTAATTTAAAAGGAGAACGGATCATTAGAAAACCACGTGCAATGATGGTAACACAGCTGAAGACATGAACAACATGGTCATTCCTATGTGTGTCCAAATGTTTGACTGGTGGTTTACATAGTGCATCTCTAGTTGTGTAGTAGTTAAAGTAAGTCCTAAAGAAACACAGGGCAGTAAACCTTCAATCAGTGACCTTTACAGGTCTTTATACAGAAATCTGCTCACTGAGACTTTTTGTTTTTACTTAACTTCCTCATCACTTGTAGTTGTTTTAGTGATTTTGAAAATATAAATATGTTTTGTTTCCATGTTTCTGTTACATCTTCAGGTGCAAAGACTGAACTCCTTCAGACACAACCGTTAAGCTTCATGTGACCTTCATATTTTACAAAGAAGAAAAACAACAGACTTAATTAGTTGCCTGAGGCTTTTTGTTCAAGCAGTCTCTGCATCACGGTGACATTGCGTGATTCTGTTAAAAACAGCCACAGAATAAGGGGTATTACTCTCACATTACTCAATAGGAAAATCATGCAACCATGTGGTTATTGCAGAGAGTTCAGGATCCTGGTTTCAGTGTGTTTCTGTTTGTTTTTCTGTGCTGCTGTGGGCGAGATTCCCCTCACACTTCTGCCTTCCTCTTTTACCTCTTTATTGTAATTATTAAGTATGTCTGGAGAGAGAACTGTACTTATCCTTCTTGCCTGGCACTGACATTTGACCTTTGACCTCTTCATTAACAGCTGGCCTGTCAGAGATGAAAATGATGATGGTTTCCTGTTTCCTGTTTGCTCTTACGAATGCAAAAATTTTTTAATATGAATAGTTTCAGAACTAAAAGGAGGCTTTTTCAACCTGGGACACAAAGATGATTGTTGAATACTGAACCTTCTGCACGTTAAATGCAGCTGCCTGTTCACGTTCAACACTCAAGAATTTCTCAAAGGGGATTAATAAAGCGCTTTATATTTGTTATCACTATCTGCAGTTGTGCCTGCAGCTCTCAGGTTACATTAAGGATGGATGGTAAACTCAGTGATACCAGGATATTTCATATTTAGTAAAAACAAGTACAGACATGTCCATTTGCACAGTGCATGCAAATGCTGCACTGCGGGTAATTACATAAAATAACAGTTAACACTAATAAAGTAAAGTAATATAATACAGAACACTCAGGTCATTTCGTAGGAGCTACGACTTCACTAGTTAACTACAACAAATATGTAAATCAAAAGCTTACTAAGGGGATTTACTGTTTGACCCAACGCCTGTAGAGCCTAAATGAATGAAGAAATATCAACTATATGTGTCTTTATGTTGATGTGCAGTACCTCTTGGGGAACTGTTTTAGTTCCTGCAGGCAGGAGGAGGTCACTTTCTGTTCCAGCTGAGCATCAATTCTGCGAGTGTTCGTCACGTTGCCTTTCACAGCCTGTGGAGAGAAAATGATCAAGGAAAACGGTGAAATGAACCTGAAGGTCTCTGCTGCCACCACGTGTCTGAATCAGTGTTTACAGCTTAAATGTCCTGAAACGTATTAAAGATGAGAGAATACTTCACTGGTTGTTAAAAAACCTGTTCGTACTGTAAAATGTAAATAAGAATAATTCTTATATAAGACTCTTAAAACAGATAAATATTTTATTTTTTATATTATAAAAAGTGAAAAACACCTGCTCATTGTTTGAAATGCTTTTTCTGTCATCAGCTCGTCACAACTTTAGTAATGTTTTATTATCGACATCATGACATTGTTCTTACTGTGTTATAACCTCTTGTTGACCTTTTCATTATCCTGCTATTACTGAGCTTCTACCAAAAAACTTTAGGATGTTCTGGTTTTAACCGCATCACGTGAAAGCCTCATGAAGCGTCGTACCGTCCAGATGTCCATGTGAAGCTCAGAGTCCAGGAAGCCCTCCTCCTTGTTGGGACGACTGCTGTTCTTCCAGAATTCTTCATTTTCCAGTTCGATGACGTTGTTCAGTGAAAATTTCAGGTCGTCCTGAAGCAGAGTGAGTGAACGTGATTTTTATTTTTAAATAAGAAACTTCAGCCTTAGCAACAGGTCCAACCTCATACATGGGATCACTGGTTATTGCATGTTCATCAATTCTACAATTGCATAATATTATAGGTTTTAAATGACATATTTTTATGATTGTAATATTTCTTTAATTCCATATAAACTCATTTCCATTATGACTTTACTTTACTTTAGTTCATTTGGCAGACGCTTTTATCCAAAGCGACTTACAAGGAGTAACAAAGACTTAATGCACTTATTTACTTTACATCATTGCTGCTGAGGAGTTTTAAAGTTTTATATTATCTTCTTATATGTTATGTTGATGGTGTATTGTAAGTATAAAATATTATAAAAAGGAAATAATCAAGTACAAGCTCCTCACAATGATGCCTTTGAGAAAATGCTTAATTCAGTATTTAGCAAATAAAAACCCAGATATTTGTCCCAGTGAGGAGAAAAGATTCATCAGCTGGACACAATCCTGACACCAAATGAACAACTGCTGCTGGTTTAAATAAGCAAAGTTTTAGATTTCGCCACTGAAGTTCAACGTATCAAGTGTCAGATGAACATTTTTCCACTGCCCCCAAGTGGTCAAAAAAATACAGCATCAGTTAGTGCAGGGTGAACACGAACTATCGTGAAGCTGCTCAGAATGTGAAGTGAATGTTGTAAAGAGTGCCTGGTTGAATTAAGGTTAAATAAGTTAACTCTCTGTCTCAACTCTCTGTCTGACATTTTTAAAGTTAAATGTCGGCCCTTATCCTCTGCAGAGACTCTATGTCTTATCTACAGGGGGACACAGGTGAGTCTCGCCGCTCCTCACCTTCACTCTGCAGCAGTATTTCTCCTTTAGCTGCTTCAGGAAGTTTTCCTCCAGCTGCAGATCAGTGTTTTCACCCATGTCCGGCTGCAGAGAGACACTCCCCATGATCCTCTCGCTGTCAGAGTGAAACAAGACACAGTTTTTCACAGCTTTCCTTGGAATGAGGTCCATGTGCACTAAAGCACGCCGCCGACATGTCGCCTCATGCCAGGAGCAGGAATTCAGAGTTTATTAGACGTTTATCAGACCCTTTGTGACGCTGCATGAAATGATTAAGGGGGATGTCGTCTTTACAGGATAGTTTAAAACAAAAAAGACATAGAAACAGTTATGAAAGATGCACTTTTCTTATTAAATGCAGGTGTTTCCCCAGAGACGCTGCAGATGGATCATGATCCTTCTAAAGCCGGTTATCACCACTCATTTATTTAAGTTTATAAAACTGCAAGTTGATAAAAATGTAATTATCAGTCCTACAAATGTACTAATCTGTTACACTATACGTGTGATTATACTGTCTAAAAAAGTCTTTTAAGGATGCTATTTTATGTAATCTGTGAGAAATGTGGATGTGACCTGGTTCTATTTTTCCATTTTGGCCTCCAGGGACTGTTGTGCCTTTTTTCTTTTTATCAGATCAGCTGTTTATTTTTGGGATCCCAAATGTTGTTTCGCGCACGGTTATTTTTTCGTTTGCTGTGACCTGATTCAACAAATATCGTTAGCAGCGCTGCCTCTTTTTTTAACCCACTTCCCCCACTTGAGTTCGCTCTGTCGCTGTGGTCCTGTCGCGGTGTTAAGCATCTCTGTCTAGACCATCTGTGAACACCTCTTTACGTAGGCAGTCGAGGTTTGTTTTAGATGCACTCGTATTTCCTACAAGTGTGAGACTATAAATATTCCTCCAGGAAGACAATTATACTTTTGTTACTTTCTGTACATATATATACGTATATATATATACGTATATATATATATTTCATTTCAGTTGGACTTTATCGTTCTTCTTTTGAGGATGAGGATTAAATTGAAGGAGTAAATCAACAAACTGCAGTATGTGCCAGAGGCTGGTCTGATTGTTGACCCTGATAATGCTCATTTAAAGGTACTACAATATTAAAACTGTCTCCAAGAAGCGTAGGCGACTGCCTGTATCGCCTAAGCCGCAAACTGCTCCTGAGTACAAAAAGAAAAGTTCTTTCACCTCTGTCGTTCCATCTAATGTGCCCCTGAACTAAGCCGCTGCAGTGGTAGTAGAACAAGTAGTAGATTAATATGTTCCTGAGAAATACCAACACTTCCCTGGATGAATAAAGCCAAATAAAACCCGGCTGACCTCTTGTATTTGTTGATGATCCAGTCCAGCAGTGCGTACAGATCCTTCAGCTCTGTCACCTGCTGCTCCAGCTTCTTCAGGTGCTGCCCGACGGCTCTGTGATAACTCTGCACATAAGTGCTGAAGACCTTGAAGCTCGGCGGGTAGAAGGATCGCAGCACCCTCTTCACATTCAGCAAGTCCTCCACGATGGCCTTCCCCAGCAGAGCCAGGTGAACGGGCAGCCAGGAGGAGTTCTGCTCCTTCTGCTCCACGGGAACGCTCTCCACCTTGACCCGCACCCCCTCGCCCACCGCCTCCCTCCAGGCTTCCATCCAGCTTCCCTGTAGCCCCCCCGACTCCCCAGCTCTCTTCTCCTCTTCCTGAATGATTCGGGCCACAAAGCCCAGCGGCTCCTTGTCAGAGTCGCGCACGACGGTGCCGATCTTGTCCCTCAGTTCTCTGTAGAGGAGGTTGAGGTCTTTTTCTTTCTTGGCCAGTTCCATGGACGAATCCTTACTGCCCTGCTCCGATTCTCGCTGGAACTCCCGACGCAGGGCGAGAAGGTTCAGATGAGCCTCCTCCAACAACCCCTTCTCTATCAGATGGTTGATCTGCATCACTGTGAATCAACAAAGAAGAATGAAACTATTTTAGTTATGTATAAATGTACAGGGTTCGAACGCCACATTAAGGAAGTGACTCGTAACGGTGCCTGAACATCCTGATGAACATGTTTTACACTTTAGTGCCACTTTTAGAAACATGTGTTTCATTTTATGATAAAACGTAAAAACAACCTTCACCTTCTCTTACAAATGGAATCACACAAAGAGCAGCAGGAAAACTCTTCTAATTCTGAAAATCAGAAGAAATCTGTTATTTTATTGTCAATCCAGTGATAACTGATGATTGTCGAGGCAGGACAGTCTCAGCGTGAGGACAAACTGAGCTCCTGTGTATTTACAGATTCCTATCATTGGCAGCTTCTGTTGCCACAACAGAGAAAGATAAAACAGTTGAATGTGCAGACAGAGAGAGCGACAGGAAGGTGTTTGGGAACATTAGTGGAGACCATTTTGTGCATAGCTTGCAGCTTTAAACGCGTACTGACAGGTACACTGTACCTGACAGTACACTGTACCTGACAGTGGTGTGTGGGGTATCTCTTGCAGTGTGTATTCCTCCTCCATCTCCTGACACACCTCCTGCTCATCCGTCACTACCTCCTCTTCAATCTTCTCCTCGAATGAGGCTTGCGGCACAGTGTTTGTGGGGGTTTTATCCTTGCTCTTCTTACTGCCCAATCGAATGCTTCTGCGAATGGACAACGCTCTTTCCATCAAAGAGCCGCGCATGTCAGGCTCTGAAACGGAAAGACTGGTTACCTCAGCAATAATATGCAACCTGTTAAATGTAAAAAAAAAGTGCTGTATGAGTAGATGATTTCTCTACCTGTCTTTGCATGTGTGGGAGATTTGCTTTTCTGTGGTGCACCGTTGGCCTCGTCTTCCTCATCTGTTTTCTGAATGACCCCTCCATTGTTCTTCTGAGGAGAGGTGAGAGGAGAGCTGGTGCTCAGACCTAACAGGGAGGCAGCTTATGTCAGTTCTCGATAACCAGGCACAGTTCCTCGATTCACAAGCTCAACGTCTGCGTCAGCGGTAAAAAGAAATCAGTGTCAGCGCCTGAGAAATGAAATGGATTCTGATTTTGGTGCAGATGTGTTTTATTTGTGCATGACTTTGTCCTTACTGTGACCTGAAACTAAACCCACAGGGAATGCAAAGATTAAGTCGTGATGAAAACACACAGGTTTGTTCGGCACGGCTCAAAGTGAAAGTGAACAGCAGCGATTTGAAAGCAGTTTGTCCTCATTTCTGCTGACAGACGAACTGGTTTAAAAGAATCCACAGGACTTCCAATCAATAAAATGACCTCGTGCAACTAAAACAGAAAGTAACCTTTCAACTTCAAAATGTTTGCATGATCTTTTCCTCATGTAGCGACGGAACAAACCAAACATATTAATTTAAGAATCCTGCCCGTCACACAAACTCACTTTATTCTGTCTGGTTTAAGTTGAGGTTCTGTGTGTTTTTGGTTTTTTGGTACATCTGTTTGTTTGGTTACTGTCTTTGTTTTCTGTCAGTTTTTTCATGTTGGCCCTGATGACTCTGTTTTCTGTTTATATTCGACTGCATTACCCCTAACCCCTTCCTCACCCTCTGGACTACTCACTTCCTGGTTTTATGGACTACTACTCCCAACACTCTGGCCCCTTCTCTCAATCAACCTCATCTGTTTCAGCTGTCACCAATCAAGCAACCTGCATCACTCCATATAAACCCTCCTCCCTCAGTTATTCGCTGTCAGATCATCTGTCGTGTTCTACTGTGTTCCTGCCTTGCACCTGCTACCTCGGTCACCTGTCATCCTTCGGTCTGGTTGTGTTCCTTCTGTGAATTCTCTGGACTTTGTTTGGCACTGTAAGTTTGGTTTTAGACTGAGTTTGTGTTCATGGTTCTTCCCTTGTCAGTTGTTTAATCAGTTAGTTTGTTTAGTTCAGTCATTCTCGTGTTTAGTCTGTTCCTGGTTCCATGTGGGTTTTGGTTGGTATACCTGTATTGTCGGTGATAAAGAAAACCACAGTGATCTACCACAGGAAAAACCCTGCATGAGACCAAACTACAGGTGGATTCCAGCCTCACTCGCAGCACGCCACTCTTTTACTCACCACTCATCCCAGTGTCAGTCACTATAATGAACAAATTATTTCTTGATTTCCAGAGAAACAGGTTTCGTCTTTTAGTAAATAAGTGTGTCGGCGCTGGTCCGGTCTGGTTTTCCCAGCTAGAAAAACTTGCTTTCTTGCTCTTTCTGCACTATTTCTCCACACTGCTGCTTTTTCCACCTACACACACACACACACACCGCTGAGGGGAACATGTTCACACACATCTTTTTTTAACACTGATACACACTGATGACAGATATTGAATAAGAGTTCTTATCTGGAACCAGCTCATGTTTCCACTCCCTCTGCTGAGCTCTGACTTTGCAGGAACAAGAAACAGCTGCTGGTGAATTTTAGATCTATTACTGTACCTGCCATGTTGGTTACTTACTGGGTGATGGAGGTGATGGCGACTGTGGAGACTCATTGCTGACGGATTCCTCTTTAGATGTGACCTTTGACCTCTTGCTACTGGATGACAGTGGACTCATAGCACGCCTGACGCTGTTTCTCAATGACTTCATCATGCCCAGGTTCACCGTGACCTTGGTCGGCGTCTTCCCATTGCTCCTGAGAGAAACCCGGTCCTCGTCAGGGTTTTCAGTAGACTTGTCCATCACTTCTGACATCGAACTTTTCTTATATTGTCCAGCTGTGAGGAAGAAACATGAAACAGTGGGTTAAAGACTGCACAGGAGACGTCGCCTTCACTTCACCACTCTGATAGAACGTGTGTGTGTGTGTGAAACAGCAACAGAGGTGTGTTTCTAGTTAAGCTACAAGAAGAGGTGGAGCAGGTTTGTTTACTCAAAGCAAAAGTACCTGCCAGCACGTTTCTGTTTCCATTAAACAAAACTGGAACTCTGTTAGCAGGACGCCTCTCCGTTTAACAGGTAAACACATGTACCCTGAATGTAGACGATCACAGACCAGCTTATTGACAGAAGTTAGACGTCAGATGGAACAGCAGCTCTTCCAAAAGATGATGGAGGCCCACAGCATAACGGATCCGCTAACTGTAGGAGTCAAACTTGAAACTCAGACCTCAACAAAATTCCTGTATGTTAAATATGTCCTTCAGGAACAACATCACAACAGGATGCTCAAAAGAAAGAGGCCGTGCTCTTATTTTGGTGGGATTATGTATTCCTTTTGTTTTGACACTCATTAACCTCAGCATGAACAAAATGTCAAACTAACAGCAGCACTGTTCAGGTGTGTTCACCTGCTAAATGTCACGGAACACATGCAAAACAAACGGCTTCTGTAAAAACCCTGCCAGTGAAAGTTGTTGTCAGGTTGTGGGTGTTACGATGTGGGTTTGTAATTGCTGCCTAACTGTGTGTCAGTCCGTCTGTAGTCTCCTCCTGTTTGGTGCAGTGTGACTACAGTTTTCCTCTTCTTCTGGTGTCTTTACAGCTGGTGGAGCCCCGAGTGATCGATTATAAGGCCTCTGCCTAAAAAGGAAAATCCCCGACGATCAGTGTTTAATCTGTAAATAAAGTGAATGTAAACAAGCTGCTTCTCCACTGCTGTAGTTAAAGAGTCACTGATGAAGAACGATGGTGTCGTGGGAACAATATTTGCGTTTTCTTTCTAATTAAAGGTGCAGTGTGTCAGATTTAGAGGCGTCTATTGATCAAATACTCATTAATAATTGGAGTGTAATCACATGAACATACAGAGTTCATCATTTGGAGGGTGACAGTCGGTTAGTTAGTAAGATTCTGGTGGAGCCAGTCTTTTGTGATTGGGGTTGGTTATAATTAGAATAACAGTAAAAATGTAAACACAGCTAATGTCACATTAAATCATCAATGTACAGTAAATCTATATTATCTCATGTTATATCAGGTTATCATTTGTTTTCTTTTTGATAAATGAAGCCATTATGGCGATGCCACGTGACCTCACTGTATTCCCGCATAAGACACCTGGATGAAGAACTACAGTTGTGTCTTCACGTGGACTCTCGCTGCTAAGGTTGGATCCTCAGATAAACAGGAACCTGTGGAGACCTGTACGCCCAACCTAAACCCGAGCGTTAAGGCGCGTGTGGCCTTACCTGCGGGGCTCTGCTGCATCTTCCGCGTTATTCCGACACTTTCGCTTTGTGCAGCGTCAAGCAAACAAAAGACTGTGGATTTACTGAAGGGCTTCGAGCAGTTCGAGCACTTCGAATCTGTGAGAAAGCGGTCAGTCAGCTGACGGAGACGAGCGACCTGCTGCTGCTGCAGTTAGAAACAAAAGACGTGATGAGTGAATGATTAAACATCCGACAGGAGGAGTTTTACTCCTTATACCACTTTACTTTCTACAACACGACACAGTTAATCATTAAGTCGCGTTCACGCCCTTTATTCAAAGCCCGATCACTTCACAAGCAGATTCTTCTTACCTGGAAGGTGTGCTGCGTTTAAGAGGCTCCGTAAATCCCTGTTTCGAGGTCATAATGAGGTTATAGATGTATAAT
Source organism: Ctenopoma multispine (assembly GCA_034779795.1). NCBI lineage: Eukaryota > Metazoa > Chordata > Actinopteri > Anabantiformes > Anabantidae > Ctenopoma > Ctenopoma multispine. The sequence continues at coordinate 2,285,555 of JAUYWH010000014.1, forward strand.
TTATATCAGTGGTGAATGAAATACTCAGATAATTTGACTGTTTCTATGTTTCTGTAGCAGTGAGATCCTGAGCAGCCAAAAATCAAAATAAGTCTGCACTTTCCTGCTCTGGTTAAATCTGTTAATGGTTTGGAGATCACTGCTTTAATCTCCTCTGACTCCACTATGATGCAACTTAATGTTGAAATCAGTCTGTCAGGCTTATCTCACCTGCAGCACGGCACCAGAGAACCATCATCTCTCCCTGTAACGGCCTCATTTCACTGGTTCCCAGTAAAGCACAAAATTAATTTTAAAGATTCTTCTGTTTTTAAAGGGCTGCACGGTGCATCTCATCCCTTATTCCACCTCCAGGCCCCTCGGATCTGTTCTCTGTTTGATCCGACCTGTGTTTTTATGCAGCTGCAATCACCCGTAACTCCCTCAGTAGATCAGAGCAGTCGTGTGGACACGAGAGGAATCTACAGGTCCTTCTCAAAAAATTAGCATATTGTGATAAAGTACATTATTTTCTGTAATGTACTGATAAACATTAGAC
>JAUYWH010000014.1:2295491-2314417 GCA_034779795.1 Ctenopoma multispine
TAGATAGATAGATAGATAGATAGATAGATAGATAGATAGATAGATAGATAGATAGATAGATAGATAGATAGATAGGTCAGTACTTATGGGCAAATGTATGCAGAGGGGGGATATTAGAGGCTGCAGATTAAAATGCTGCGACACTGGGAGTTGGATAGACTTTGAATAATGCATGGGGTGTCATCAGCTCTGTGTCATGTGCGCTAAAGATGCAGGGACTCTGTTCAGCCTGAGTGGGCCCGAGGCTCTCTGTGACCTGCTCGGTCTCTGAGGCTTAGAGCTGGTCAACACGCAAAATTAGAAATGATTCAGTTTCAACAAGGCGACACTTAGTTTGCAGCGGAATGACACATCACATCAAGAGGTTAGCTAATTAAATGACGCTCACCCTTCGCCTGCATCTTCTCTTTATGTCTTAGCACGTAAAACATAAAGTGCGTCGTTTGCTATGTATTCTCAATAAGATGTGCTTTGTTCTGCCCCCCACCCCCTCTTTCAGCTTACACCTGATCTGATTCAACTAAGACTGGAACATTGAGATCTTCAGTCTAAGATCTGGGTCACCCACATGCAGCACCCACAACAGCAAGTGAAGCTCCGTCTGCAGGAGCGTGTTTTGTTTTTGTGGTCTCACTTCAAGTCCCCACAGAGAAACTAATCCCGTCTGCTCCTTGCTTGCTGTCTCCCTGTTGCCTGCATTCTTTTATTTGCCGTTCAGGTGAAATTGCTGGGTGACGTATTGCAGAGACAGGCAGGAAAAGTGAGGACAGAATGAGAGGAGAAAGCTTTCTGTGAGCTGAACGTGACTCCCGAGCATCACAGGAATGTGCCAACATCCAGCACTGTGCCAACAGAGTGAAAGGCAGATTTCAAATGTAATTAATTTATTCATAGAGTGAGCAACAGGAGCTCGGAACAAAAAAAAGATTATTCAAGTAAAATACCACAACTTTCACAAAGAAATCAATTTAATTTTGCTCCTCTAGCTTCATCCAAACTACACCAAGAACGTGGAGGTGCTGCTCTCCTCGTACTGTTTTATGTGGGAAACTCTGTCTGCTAACTCTAAATGTTTAAGACCAATTAAAACATACTCTAATTACAATATTATCCTTTTATGATAATCCTATGTAGATATGTAATATGGACAAATTTCACCTCGCTGTCTTAGCCTCAGCTCAGCAGCTCTTTAAGTCTCCGTTTCGAGGATGTTTACCTCACGGAGCCTTTAAAAAAACCCACCTGGTACAGTAGGCGGAGGCACGCTCACTCCCGCAGCAGCTCACGCCAACCTCTTTTTCGTCCTCCCAACCCGCTCCAGGCTCCACCTGCAGAGCTGCCCCATCTAAAATTGATTATGGTGACATTTACTATTCATAGAAAAGGTTACTACAGTAACCCTGTGCTGTGCTGCATGTTTGAGTGGAACATTACTCTCAAACAAATGAAGAGGCCCTCTTCACTGAATAACTACGTGGCAGATCTCATGATAAACGGGTTGTGTAATGAATAATCTGCATGTGTGCAACATGCAACATGTATTTGATCATGACTGTCCACATGAAACTGAAAGAGAAAAGAAAACAGTGAAAGAGAAAAAAAAACTACAAGGTAAATACTGACATCACAGTATTTACCTTGAGTTGAACTCTTTCATGTTTTCTTCACCTTGTTTTTGAAAGATTTATTTTTTGAAAAACGTCTTTATGGATTATCGTTTTTCTACTGTTATGGCAACTTCACTCTATTCTTGCAGTGAAACTGAACAACCGTCTTAAAACACCTCTGAAAGGCAGGTAGACCATACCGAACGTGCTTGATTAACAGCTTGACATCACTCTCTTTAAATTGTTCAGTCTGATTTCTAATGAAACACTCAGAGATAAACTCAGTTTATGGGAAAAAGAACGAGGTTTAGTTTGTTTGTGAAGGTAAAAAAGGCAGAAGGTAATTAAGTTTAGTACAGGCAACATACAGGACAGCTAAAGGTTTGGCCAGACTGGGAGCCTGGAGTGGATTCAGGAAATCAGCTCATAGTTCTTCAAGAGATTTTTGGCACTAATCTAAGTCCTTATTTCGTACAGCAGAAAGGTTCAGATGTACGGCACTGACTTAAAAAAGGTGAAACCTACAGCAGAGAGTGGAAAGTACGGATAACAGTGAAGAAGATGAAGATGATGAAGAAGTGTGAATGGGGTAAGTGCAGAACCAGTAGTAGACTAAATAACCAGTGTGAGTGTGCGAATAAAATGTTTGGTGCTTCACGCAGGCTTGAGGCCTAGTCGCCGGCTAACGTGGTGACATACACCCACATGAGGGTGTAGTGGAGGTGTGTCTGGTTTGTTGGGGTGATTATTAGAGCAGGGTGGGTACGAGTTGCTTACAAAAGGTCAGAGATGTTTCCATGAAATGTAAATGTTAAGTGGTTCAGGGAGCATGATGCTAACAAGTCTTTTAACCAGTTAGATGCTAATGGGTTTGATACTGGTATAGTTATACTCTTGTTCATATAACACGACACCCCTCTTTGGGGTCATGTTACATATCAAAAAATCATTTAACGTGAATACTGAGCATCCACAGGAAGGCTGTCCCATTCTTCCGGTACATTAAATTGTGTATTGTTCACTGAATTGATATGCAAAGAATCTATCCATGCATTCCTCAGAGCAGGGATTTATACTGCAGCAGAAGAAAATATGTAATTTAAGTTCAGTTGAACATTTATAGGAAAGAAACCCAGTATCTGTAGTGTTTTTTACATAAGATAATGAATACAGTATGTCTTTAGTTAGACAATCAAACTGAAGTGGAATATTTTTCCATATATATATATTGAGCTGTGATTTTCATATGGCCACATACAGGCGATTGCTGCCTGCAGTATGAACAATATGTGCCTGTGTTCAACCGGTGGAGCAGCTACAAGTTGGCGGATGAGTGTTTACGTTAGTTTTCTGCTAAACATTTGCAGTCATGGCCCCGTGCTCTGCAGCCTTGATGAGTGGAGGTGTTTTTACACTGTGTGGGCGACCAGTTCGCAGGCTGAGAGGCCTCACAGGAGACGGAGCTCCTCGCTGGCTGCCGTCCATACAGTAAGTGCTCTTCATACAATCAAACACAGTGCATCTCGCTGCTCTTTAATTTAGTCGCTGCACGTTCAAGTGTTTCATCAAAGCCACGCTGTGTTTCATCAGTTTGGCCTTTCAAGAAATCTCCTCTCTGCTTATGTTTCACGGCACATTATCAGCATCAGATTTGTATAATGAAACCAAACCTTTGACCCTTTTTGAAGCATTTTTCCTGATTCAAAGCAACACAGCAGAGAAAACTGTGGTTGTTATGGACGTATTTCATATTTTAATCCATGTATCAACATTAGACATGGAGAACAGCTATACTCAGTTCTGGTCCTGTGACTTAACATTTTAAAGCTTAATCGGATTTTGGTCTTACATATATAGGTTCTTCTTTACCTTCTGTATTTCCCCTAAAAATGTTAATATTGCTATCACTACCTCCGTTGTAGAGACTGAAGAACGCCAGGAGAGATTTTGTTTCTTTATGCTAAGCTAAGCTAACTTGCTGCAGGCTGTAGCTCCACATTTACCAGACATTATAAGTAAAAACATTGTTGTCCAGTTGTGATGAGCTTCCAGAGAACATTGCTTTTAGCTGCGACGCAGGGCGGGTGCGCTTTACCTCGACCTATCATGGACATATTTGAAAGACCTGTTTGATGCCAGCAGGAGTGGGAGATGAAAGTCCTGGCACAGTACACTTTGACATCATCAAAACACAACTCCCTCACAACACTCGGCGGCTCTAATGGCTGTGTTAAAAGGTACTTTTAAAAACACAGAATTACAAGTGGCTGCTGGCATGGTCTGTGCGGTCTTTGCTCCAAAATGAACATGAATGAAATCTACATAATGAAACAGGACAGTGAAAAATCGTCCAGGCGAAATCTGTTTAGGAGACGGTGCTTCGTCATGAAGGAGGTACTGAAATCCTTAAACAGAGCAAAATGTGAAAACACTGCAGTTACAACAAATACAGTAAAACAGACATTCAGTAAAATGTAGTAATTTAGCGCAGCATTAACCCCTCTGGCACCATGCTGCCCTGTTGTTTTATTATTTTGTATTATTAATGCAAAGTCACTAAAACTGTGAAGTACAATATTCCCTTTAAATTACAGTGTAGTAAAAACGCCAACACCACTTTACTTCTACTTTACTTAATTTTGAGGTATAACTCAAATGTACTGTACTGGAGTAAATATTATATATAAAATAAACTTACATCACTGGCAGGAAGAAAGAGAAAAGGAACAGGGGAATGTATTCAATAAGAAGGAAGGAGGAAAGTGGAAAGTTCAGCAGGACGGTGAGAGGGAGCAAAAAGAAGCAGGTGGTTGTTTTATGACTTTATCACTGGACTTCACCTGCAAAGTTGTGAATTACTGCAGTAATCAGATCTGTTTCTGATCTCCGGCTTTAGAATCAGGCTGCACCATCAGTAATATGTATGTGGTGTACTCCTCTTCTTATTTATCTGTATGTAATGTATGAGCCCCTCTGCATATATTCTACTGTTGCTTAAGAGAGAGGCTTGAAAGATGACTCAACACTCACAAACTTAGCATTCAAAACAAAATCTGAAACTTTAGTGTCTGTTTCTGTGTAAAAGCTGCTTCCAAATCCATGATAACGTTTTCCTGATTGCAGCGCTGCAGATGTAAATGTTAAAAGCTTCCACCTTTTGTGAGAATCGTGCATAAAATGCTACGGGTCTGTGTGTGCGCAAGACGTTCTCAAGACGGGAGATGAATGTGAGTCTTCCCTCGTCTGAAAAACAGCTTGTGACATTTGAGAGATAATTGACACTGTAGTTTTTTTCCTACCATCTCAGCCTCGCTCCCTGCAGCCCTTCATTTTCCCAGGAGTGACCCCCGCTTACTTCGATGAAGTGCTCTTCACAAGGTTGTCATCTGAAAGGTCAGATGCAGAGAGCGAGCGAGGCACGAAAGAAACAAGATGGAGATCCCTCCATCCATCTCGCTGCCTCGATCGAGACACCCAATCTGACCTTTAACAGTATATCAGCCTCAACAAGCTATCAAAGTGTACGTGGGAGCACATCTGAGTGTGTGTGTGTAGAAAAGACAGAAAGGAGGAGACAGAAACATAGAAAAGACTGAGATAGAAAGCCTTTAAAAATCAATGCTAACACGACTAATATGAATCGGCCTAGTTCATTTTAAAATTCTTTATTTTCAGCTTCCATGTGAAGCCCAGTGGTTAAATTTAAAGTTACTCTATTTTAAAAGTTTCTAATATGCAAGTTAAGACACGTAAGACAAATGATCTTAAGTTTGACTTACTTCTTTAATGATTATTTTATGATTACTAATTTGGAGCATAAAATGGCAGAACACTGTGAAAATGCACAATCACATTTCCCCAAAGTTAGAGAAGATGTGATGTCTTCAAAAAGTTCACTGATCAGTCACTAAATATTCAGTCATGAAACAGAGTTTAGATCTCAACGTTACATACTGAGCAGAATTATAAAACATATCTCTAAAAGAGGCTTTTTTCTTATTTTTCTCTATCATGATACATTTTATTTAGCTCCCTGCTCCACTTGATAGCTGTAATTAAACATACTCCTTCATTTTCCTCCTTTTTTTCTTGCTCTTAATGCAACCTACAGTTTTACCTGCCATTAGCAGTAATGGTGCAAACATAGGTGGCTATTTGCATGAGTCTAATGGATGATATCTTGCCCTCAACAGAAACGGGAAAAAAACAAAAAACAAAACCTTGAATAAATACACCAACTGCTTCTGGAAAGATGTGTGGTTTTTATGAAACCTCCTGCAGATATCATCTGTAACACTGCATCACATGATTAAAAATAGGGAAATAGTACTTGATGGGCTCCAGCTTTTAACAAGTTTCTCCTGTTAAATATAGAATATCCTGATATCAAGACTTAGGCCCCACACGTGGTTCATGCGAATACCCGAATGTGGACACACCGAGCTGTACGAGGCCTGTTTTGTGTGTCGTTTGCATACACGAGTATGTCAAATCGGAACACAACGCAAGCACGAGCTGCAACCGGAGTGTTGCCACTAAGGGCACTGACATTGACATTTGCTTGATGCGTACGATAGAAATGTGCATAACACTACACCAGAAAATAACTTATTGTAAAGTGGTGATAAACGTGTGTTGCCATTTGTCCATGATTGATTCGTGAATACAACACATGATTCACGACGACGCTTCCGAGTCGACGTATTATTCCTGACCTATGATGTGAAAAGCAGCAGTGGATGCGGCAGGTGCTGGGTTCAGTTTCCTTGAATAACTACGAGGCAACAAATATAAATCAGACTAAGAACCAGAACAGAGTTTACATTCACGATGCAGCCTCCAGCTCGGAGGAGCAGAAACACACCTGAGCTTCTTTGCTGTGAAGGCAGAGGACGAGAAGTACTGCAGGGCCGCACTCCCACAGGAGGCTATGGGTTGTGTTCATATTTTACAGCTGTTTTTTATAGAGTCGTATCAATTACCAGATTCAGACATGTAAATGTCAAATTACGACAAAATAACGTGATGTTTTCCATCAGTTGTGACTGGAGTACTGAAGATAATGGGTCATTTGGAGCAGCGAGTGCTTCATGTTAATGTCTGACGCAAATTAATTAATGAAATTATCAAGCACTGTTCTGATATTTAAGGTCAGAGGCTGAATAATATTCTTTGTAAAGTGTTGTTTTTAAATAGTGTGTAGGAACAGACCCACACTCACAATATCAAGTGCCTGAGAGTGGGAAGACAGCAACGTGCATGTCCAACGCCAAAGGCTAAGAATTTGTTGTAAGATTTGTTGACAAAAATAGAAAATATACTGTAGAAAACTGCCTTATTTTTTTAAAAAGTCAGATACACATTTATGTACATAAAAAGTTTTTTGGGGGTAAACATCACCAAAGTTAAACTTCTATCACATGCACAGTTCCTGGAGTTTGAAAGCTGAGCTGCAGCATAAATCCGTTTTCACCTCATTTCACACACTTTTTGGCTCAACTCTGATTGATTTTTATGTATCATGTTTTGTGAACAACTACAACAATCAGCCATTTTGAATTTGCTGCTGCTCTGATTCACACTGCAGACTGAGTTCTTCTCCATGGCAACAGCAGCTGAGGCTCGTGGGTATTGTAGTATTCAAAGCCAAGTCAAAATGATCAAAAACTAGCTGGCTTTGTCCTCAGTTTGTCACTTTGGGGTCATCTTGTTTGTCATCGTGTGTCATATTATTTCTCTGTGGTTTTGTTTCTCGTTAGGGGTCGCTCTTGTTGCTTTGTGAGTCAGAGATATTTTCCGTATCTTTGTGTCTCTTTGTGGTCCTTCAGTGTCTCTTCTTGTGTCACTTTGTTGTTGGTTAATCGGTCTGGGACAATCTCGTATTATGTCTCTTCAGTTGTTTTGTGTCTCTTCTCTATGTTTTGTGAGTGTGGGATGGTTTGTGTTTTTTTGAGGGTATTTTGTGTCTCTTTGTCTCTCTGTCTTTTTGTGGTCTTGTTATGTCTCTGTGGTCCTCTTGTGTCTCCTCTTGTGTTACTCTTGTGCTTTTGTCTGGGATGATTTGTGCCTCTTTGAGGACGTTTTGTGCCTCTTTGGGGTCACGTTGTCTCTTTGTGGTTGTTTTATGTATTGCTGAGGTTGTTTTGTGTCTCTTTGTTGCCATTTTATTTCTCTTCCTGTGTCACTTTTTTGCTGTTTTGTGAGCCTTGGATGCTGATGTGTGTCTCCATCTTGCTTGTAATGTGATGTTATAACCAGGCTTTGTTTTATTTTCCTCTACTGAACAAAAGTATGTTTTTTCAAAGTTTTTATTTTTTTTATTTTATGGATAAAATTATCTCAGCATCAGTAGAAACAACCAGCTGCTCTCATCTGGGGCACCACACTCCATTAAACTTTTCACTTTCCAAAGACCTCAGTCATCGTAAACCTAAAGCCAGCACAAACCACAGGGACAACCAGTGAAAATGTTTTAAGAATTTTGAAAAGATTTATTACTTGTGCAATAGTTTAGGTGTCCAATATTTTTAAAAAAATGTCTGTGACAAGCGACACACATCTAAAATATACTGCTTCTTTTTACTTCTGTAGTCTGTAGCAAAATGGATTGTATTCCTGTGAACATATTAAGTAAAACAGGACATGATAATGTTCCCTTTAACATCTACTGTATGAAGATAGTGTTTACATACAGTTTTATATTAAAGAATGATATAACACCGAATAAAATTGTTCTTAATCAAATCTTTTAAACATTGTACCTATTATTACAAAGGGATTAGTGAGAGCAAGATCACCAAACTACAGCAGTCACCACTTTACAAACGGTGATGTAATTTACATCTAAAGTTAATGTAAAAACTGTGCACAAAATACAGTAGCTACCATCATTAGTAGTAGAATGGCACGCATGAGCTAAATACTTAAGACAGCATTTAGAAACATCTGTCCAGATCAGATGTGCAGGTGATATCATGGGCATCTGGATGGTGAGGGCTTGGAGCCAGAGAGAACAATTCATTTAACTTATCAAATTAAAAATTAAATATAAAAGTCGTAAAGCTGGAAATATCACAACAGTATTAGACGGGTGGGGGGTGGGGGTTCTGACATTAAAAACATGTCTGCTGCCAAAATCTTTTGTTCATTTCCAGGCAGATGACTTCACATGAAAAGAAATTTTTTTTGAAAGACTGTTACAAACTGGGAACAAAATGTTTTCAGGATGGCAACTTGGTCCCTTTAATCATCTCTATGGGCTTACATGTGTCAGAACAAGCTCTTTCATCAGCGCAGATGTGTAGATGAAAAGAGAAAACACCTGTACATTTATTCTGAAGGTGACTCTGGCTCCAAGCCTGTGAGCTGGGATTTGGAAATCTGTTTATATACTTTTCTTTCCTTTACCTTTCCTCTGTCTGTCCGTGACATAGGTTCTTCTATTGCTTTCTATTTTAATTCATCCAAGTCTGGACACACTCACAGTAACAGTGGATTTGGCTGGAAGAGAGTTTGTTCAGTTGGAGTCCTGCATCTCTGCCCCTGAAACCTCTTCGTCCACTCCAACGTCCGACTGTTCCTCTTCTGGAAAAACATAAACAAAAGCTGGATTATTCACAGATCTTTCAGTTACTGTGCTTTCTGTTGTTTTTTTTTGTTTCAGTCCATGACACATTAGAGACTCGATGAGATCTAGAGCCAAATTTGATCTTATTTACAAGGCGACAGCTAGGTTAGATGTTTGTATCACTCTGCTGAAGCCAAACCCTATGAGGCATGCTGGGCTGTTTTAATTTGTCTGTCGGGCTATAAGCGTTTTGTTCTGCACCACTGGCACTAGTCAAACCCCTATCTGCAACTTTTCAGCCAAGGTGTGACCACCATTAAGCTTCTCTTAGCTTCAGACAACGAACCTCTCTATATACTCGTCTTGTAAGATCTTAGATCACATTTTATTACACAGACTGGAACATGTCATTGGGATTCAAGGGACACCACTAGGCCCTGGAGTTCCACAGGGTTCTGTTCTTGGATCGATTATTTTCCCTTGATAGATGTCCCTTTAGGCAATATTATGAGAAAACACACTATAAATTTCTATTGCTACGCAGACGTCATCCTGCTTTATTTATCTATGGAACCGGATGAAACTAATTAGTTTGTCAAACTTTAAGCATGTTTGAGAGACAAAGGCCTGGATGTCCTATACTTTTCTACCCCTTAATTCAAAAGAGGCAGAGGTTATTATATTTGGGCCCTAAAAACCTCAGAGACATGCTATCTAGTCATATTGCCACCCTAGATGACGTGGCACTGGCTTTATGTACTTCTGTGGGGATCTGGAGTTTTCTTCCGTTAAAGGGATTTTTTTCTTCCCCACTGACACCTTGTGCTTGCTCAAGTGGGACTGTTGGGTTTTCTACATTATTCTAGATTCTGTAAGATCTTAAACCTTACACTGTAAAATGGATTTTGTTATGTGCTATATGAATTGATTGAATTGAATTGAAATTGAATTAAATCAGCAGAAGAACCAGAAACAACCAGAAGACCAAGGGCTTTGCAAATTCTTATCAGACATTTGTTGATTAGAAGAAGATATAAACAGTCTGTGGCGAATTTGTGGTGTAATAATGGTTTTTGGTTTGTAAATCTGCAGACCTAGATCTTTCACATCTTCCACTGAATGATACGAATAAAGGTGGCACCTGACGGTAACGTACATGCTAGTCGGATGTTAGACGTAGTCTCTGCGGTGTGTTCAAGTGGCATTTTTTGGCCCCGACAAAGGTGACATGAACTTACGTAACAGCCTGCCTTGGTGGCTGCTAGTTCTTTGATGTTGGTCAAGTGTGTCTCTGCTCTAACGATGTAAATAAACCCGCTTGTAAAACCACAAATTCTATTTTCAGATAGATTAAATACTGAGATGTAAGTTGTTACTTACTGAGCCATAGGTGGATTTTGAACTAAGCCATGCTGGGTGTTTTCACCTGTTTTCAATCCTTAAGCTAAGAAAAACTGATTGCTGCATCCTGTACAGACGTGACAGTAGAATCATTGATTTTTTAACCAAGAGCGCGTGTATTTTTGAAAATGTAGAACTATGGGTCTTAATTCATCTATGATGCTGCCAGCACACATGCTATATAGAGCATCACAGGGTGCAGTGTATAAAAGCTGTCTGGTGAAATTAAGCTTGGGTTTAGACAGGTATTAAACACTGAAGAGCAGGAAGAAGGAGACAAATTGTGACCTCTTTGGCTCTTGATAAAAAGCAATTTGCGAGAACTGCTTCATAAATTATCTCTTGCACATTGCAGATACATTTCCTCCTGCAGGGCTCTCCCATGCAATCATACCATACATTTCAGGTTACATACACTTACAAAAGAAATTCACCGCTCCTGGGACTTCAGGTTACCGTTTCTTTTGGCAAGTCGGTTAGAATAATATTTCACTTTATTTCACAAGATCATTCACAGTACTCCAGTGGCTCAAGTACTGTGTCTTTACTTTACTTTAGTTCATTTGACGCTTTTATCAAAAGCGACTTACAAGGAGACACTGTCTCTTCAGTCTGGAAGCTTCATGTCATGACTCTTGAAACTTCAGATTGGCAAAGATGATTCAAGGGCAAAAGTTCTGCCACTGATGTCAAGTGTTTAAAGGCAATACCACCAAATACTGAAGTTGTAAACATTTGACCCTCTGAGTATTTCATCAAACAAATAAAAGCTGAAATCAAAAAGTGTGTTTTAGTTTAACACATTAAAAACTGTAGAAGAGAAAACTGTCATGTTGCAAAGCTTACTTGTTGCTACTGTGGTGAAATGTGCATCAGAACCCTAATTAGGTAAAACGCTGAAGATAAAATAAAAAAAACTGTAGAAAAAATGTCTGAACTCAGTAAAACTGATGTTCTCCAGCAGCTTGCTGTGTAATATCCAGAATACGGCTGTTCAGCAGCATTTTACATTGTCAAGTGGTACTTAGAAGCATTAATGCTAATAAAGTCAATGGAAGAGCCAACTAAATGCAGATCCACACTGGATGGCACAAAGTGAGGTGAAAATGTGTCCCCTACAATGATTTACCCTAAGTGGAACATTGCAGATATCTTGAGCTGTGTGACTCCACTCTGTTTTGGAGCTAAGTGGTTAGATTGACATGATGATGCGATTTATTTTTCAACTCAGTGATGCATTTCTGTTTCGCAAAATATTATCCCAAAGTACGTCACCACATCTCTTGTAGTGGCTGTTTCAACTATGGAAAGGTAGCAAGGTCAACTGTCGCACTTCAAACCCACAAAAACAAATACTGGGTGACCTCCAACTCCTCCTCACCTGCAGTTTGTTCCTCTGCACGCTGTCTTTCAGCTTGGGCATCCGGAGAGCTCGGCTCATCCGGTGGCCAGCGGAGCTCCCCACTCTCCACCTCAGCTGCGTCCATCGGCTCCACCACGATGGAGGGAAGCCTTTTGGACAACTTCGGATACCTTTCATGGGTATCTGGGAAGATCTGGTGAAAGCTTATGTAAGGTGAACTGAAGGGTTATCGTATTTATGGGGGTAGAAAAATATCATTACTCATACCCATGTGAAGGAACAAGAATGCAGAAGAAATTGCATTAGGAAAACTGCAAACTGGAAGAAGTTAAAAAAAAGAAAGGCTAAAGCTTACAGTGACACTCGTCTGTGAAGATGCTGTTACGTGCTTAATGATTTCTGATATTCTAAAACTACAGGTTTATACATTAAAAATCATATTAAACGTTTTGTAATCTAGTGTCCTTCAAAGACAACATTATTTTTTACTTGCTTCTTTGCTTATATTCTTATGATAAAACATAAACCACAGAAAAGAAGGCTTGGGGAATAGGTCATGATTTTTATCGCACAGTTTGAATCCGCAAACTCATTTCTAAAAGTTGTAGCTGTGATAAATGTAAATTAAAATAGTATGAAATTATTTTCTAATCATTTCATTTTAACCATCTGGAGTTTGGCTTCTTTTTGGGGTTTTTTTTTGCTGATTTTCTCTGCATTCATTTTTGTCTTTAACACCTTTTTAAACTGTCCTTACTCCACACGCATGGTGTTGTTTGTTTCGGCACAAACACAGCTGTATAGTGATAATCACAAAATTTTTATCATTAGACAGCAGCTCACTTTGTGGTTGTATAAAAAAAAGCTCCACTGTTTTTTCACACAAAAAAAATGCAGAAAATGTAAGAAATAAAGATTGAAATAAAACGTCAGATGCCAGAACTCAGAAACACTTTGCACATGGAGTCAAATTTTTTATTTGATTGAATTTTGTAAAAGTTGTGTAATCCGTCTTAAGAGAAGGTCTTTGCAGCAACAGAAAGCTAAAACACAATGACGATTCTAAGTCATAAAAGAGTCCAGGTGCTAAACTGAGCTGCACACTGGAAGTGAAAAATACGACAGGAGGCCCTGAACTGTTGAGCAGCTAAAATCCTATATGAAGCAAGAGTGCGGGAAAGATTGTATCTTAATGCTATATTGTATCTTGAATCATATACACAGAAGGTGTATAAACCTGAAAATCTCAAAATCAGTGTTTTCTTTTATCCTATTTTCATCAAGGAAAGAGACTTCAGTAAAAAACAAAATAAGAAATTGGAAAGATAAAGATTTATCAAACAAAACATTCCTGCCATTTACAGCAGGACTGAGTCCAGCTAATGACTTTAGTAGCGTCAACCCACATTTTACACTTGCTCATCAATTCTGTGACTCACTGCTGTCTCCTTTCTACTCGAATAAAACAGGATGGGTTTGAAATCACCTAAATGCACATGTTCACCCACACCTGGAAGGATACTGCATCCTGATCTCCTCCGGCTCTTCCCCCGCTGAAGTCCTCCGTCCCCGGCTCCAGAGAGTTCATCACCTCAGTCATCCTGGAGAAAAACATTGTTGATTATCTCTGATCGAGTGTTTCTCTGCTCTGCTCTCTTTGCCTTTATAGGATGTTTGTGCCAGTTCACGGCTCTCTAGCGTGAGTGGATTCAACAGATCTTAAATACTTTCCAATTGCAGATCCTATAACAATTTGTTTAGTGGCAGCATGAATTGGTGGTGCACTTGATATCATGTCATCATGTCTACAACCCCCATTATCAGGTATTTATATGCAATCGTGTCCCAGTTGTATCCATCACTTTTTAGACAACTGTATCATTTCTTGCCATGGTGGTGAAGCTACTGAAGTCTGCAGGTGTTGGAAAATGAGCAAACATGTAAGTAGTAGTTTGCCTTCTGTATTGGCTCATCAGAAACACTTCTATTGTTGTCTCTGATGTTTGCAGCATTTCTTTGCACAGTACAGCTGCGGCTGTGCTGACAAACTGGTGAAACTGCTGCATAATTTGCATGTCTTTTCTTACGCTGCAGTGCATGGAGCTATCGGGGACAATATACACTTCTAATATGCAGCATTTACTTATGTACAATGACATTATCTGTGCTCAGTAGTACATTGCTGCACCCTAAGATCTGAGATTACTTGTTTGAGCCTCTCACTCTGGAACTCAAAACAAACTCTTCTAATCTAATCTTAAGTTTTTAAAAAGTCCCATTGTAGCCCCCATCAGTCATGTGTCTAATCATATTTGGCCCTTGGATACTGTTTGGTAAATTACAGGACTTCTACAACGTGATGGAAGAATGAGAAAACATGACTGGAGATGTATTTCGTTGGCTTTTGATGTACAATTTCAATAGACTTAAGAAGTTTGGGAGGTTTACTGCATCCTGTGGCCAAGTGGATAAGATGCACAGCACATTTCTACAATGTCCCCATTTTAGTTCAAGCTGGAGATCATTCTTGCGTGTCATAGCCCTCCACCTTTCTTCTCACGTTTCCTGTCTGCGACTCTTCAGTTACTATCAAATAAGGCAAAATGCCCAGAAAAAAAAAGTTTTCATATCTGCTATAACTGCATTAATACAGCTAATTAATATTGGGCGTTCTTTCTTTAAAATTAAACAAACGAAGCCACTTAGCCAAAGACACTATGACACATGAAGGCATCCTTCACCCCCCCTTATTCATTATCTTCTTGAACAGCAGGATATTGATGAAAACCTGTCATGTAAAAAACAGACAGAAACAATCCTCTGCTCACTAGTGAGCGGCAGACGTTACATGTACCAAGTGATCAGAAACACCACTTTCTATACAATCACACCAGCAGTCACTGTTGCCATGGGGATGACCGATTGAGATTTTATGCCTCTGATTGTCTGAATAGTGCACTTTGCCTGAGTGCACGAGGCCGAGAGCTGATTTGGGGGGGTATTCATGTGTGCCGTTACGCAGCAATTACCGCCGTCAGGACGGGGCTGTGTTGTTGTGAGACTTGTCTGTGAAACCTGGAATTGCTTCTGCCCTTCATCATAAGCAAAGAGACAATACAGCCTTTATTCTTCATCACAGGCTCTTATTGTTCCTCTGGAGAGAGTCTGTGTGGTCACTCTGGATGATCTATTGCACAGGTTTAAAACGAAAAAAAAGGGGGCTCTGAAGGTAGCAGCTGGACAGGAGGCCTGTGGAGCTCTGCTCATGATCTAGTTTCTGAGAAGTGCACTCGCTCTGAGGTGATGTGGTGAAGCGTGACAGACACGAGAATTTAAATGTGAATGCCAAGCGTGACGCTTCAATAATAATACCTTATTTGAGACATGTGACAGATGTGAACAAGGTTCCCCAAACGTTCATGTCAGCCTGTGCACAGGAAGCTGCTTCACAGAGAGATGAAATGTTTGTTGCCTCTGTGTAGTTTAAACCTGTTTAAGACGAAGCAGCAAACGTCTGAAACCGATGACTGATATAGCTTATGAGGTTTTCATGTTCTCTCTGGGCCATCAGTGGTTCTCTCCAGGTACTCTGGCGTCCTCCCACAGACCAAAGACATCGACGTTAGATGAACTGGTTGTCTCTACAGGTCAGCCCTGTGATGTGGTGGCAGCCTGTCCAGGATTTAGCCTCTCGCCCAATGACAGCTGGCATTGGCTCCAGCACCCAGCCACCATTAACAGGACGAGTGAGTAGGATAATGGATGATGAATCTCCAACATCCACTCTGTTAGAGCTTTGTGCTTGGTCTCCACCAGCACCTGAGATATTTAGCTGTTTAGCAGTTCACCTTGTCTCCAACTGTGTCTGTCACCTGTCCAGGCTGCACCCCGTCTTTAACCCAGTGACCACTAGGATTAGCTCCAGCATCTCTGTGACAGACAATATACATTCACTGTAGCTGCAGGTACTCTTCAGCATGGCCTAGCGCTCTACTGAGTGAATCTGAGTGACCATCATAAGCTAATGTGTACAGGCACGGCTATAGTAACAATCGCCAGCGTCATCCCAAGCATAATCCCAGCTATAGCCTCAGTCTCAGCCTCTGGAGTGTCAGTTATGTTCTCTGAGACCTAACTGTATCCACCTAGCTCCAGTGCTGCATATTCTAGTAAGTTTACATTCGAGTCCAAGCGGACGTTTGTGCCGGACGTAATGACATTTTCTCCAGACACTTCGAAGTCATAGCATTGACAGGAATGGGACAGACATGAGGTCACACTGACCTTTGATCACCAAAATCTAATCAGTTCATCCCTGATTCCAAGTGACTTTGAAGACATTCCCAAATGGCGTTCCTGACATCTCGCTTTCACAAGAATGGGTTGGAAGGACAAGTGCTAATAGCTTACAGCAGATCCCTGTTTTGCTCTGGGTTCTGCGTTAAACACTTTACTGGAATCATAACTTCCTGAAGTCTCCACTGGTTGATAAAGGCTGCAAAGAAATAGTCTGACACCAATTGTTTTTTGTTGTGTGCATTAAAAATTTAAAAAAGCAGTAAACACAGATGCAAAAAGGCCGAACTAGCTGTAAAATGAATCCAATAAAGTAAAATAAAATACTCTCAAATAATGAAGTGAAAGTAGCATAAAACTGCAACATGTCAGTGCGTTAAAATCACGCTTAAATACAGAGCTTGAGTAAATGTACTTAGTTACATTCCACCACCTCTGGAATTAAATGTCCTAAAACCGTCCTAAAAAATTAAATAGAAAACATTTTACGAGCAACAGAAATCTTATTAAATCCTTATTAAAACCTAACAACTAATCAAATGGGAAAACTGTCATTGGTTTGATGTTGATTAATCAACATCTTAGCGTCCTGATTTAATGGAGCATCACTCTGCTCATGTTGAATTACAGACTTGAGTTCGGGGCCAGATGCTTTCAGATATTAAGGGTTTAAAAAAAACCCAAACCTGATTTCCACATGAAGAACACCCAAATCTCCAGAAAATGATTCAGCTCACAGCTCACAGCCACGGCCTCCTTCTCCTCCCTTAGTGTTTGCTGTTCAGATGAAAGATGTACATCTGGTGTGACCTCATGGATTAAAATTCCTCCTCTCCTTTCTGTCCATCATGAGATTCATCATGGTGGAGACGGTCCAGTTAAAGGGGCAGCAGTTTCCAAAATTAGCATCCTCCAGCACCTCCAGACAATCAGTTAAATTCCACTATTTCTTTCTCTTTTTTTTGCAGACACTGAATTTCAAAAATGACCGCTCCGGTTTCCCTCCTTTCATCGCCTCGGGTTCACTTCAAGCACTTTCCCCTTTTCAGCTTTTAAATCAGACCCAGCAGCAGCACCACCTCCTCAGAAAATGCGGGCTCCGTAGATGAATCCAATAAGTTTCTTACAGCCCAAGGACATTAAAACAAAAATCAGTCTAGAGCCAAATATAGTAATATTCTTTACTTACCGCACAGCCTGGTAAAAAATGTTCCACTTCCCTGTTTCTGCTGCAGTTACATTTGATTTCTCCTGTGCTCGTTGCCCCATTTCACATTTCCTGTTCTGTTTTTTAAATTAAATCTTATTACATGATGCTGAAATGCCACAGAACCTTATTTCCTTGCGTCTTTAATGCATTTTAAATATATTAATTATTAACAAATGTCTACAGTGGAGGTCTGGAGCACAGATTTACCTGCATGGCGCACAACAGGTAGCCAGTTTACTGCAGGTAGCTGCTACTATTAATACATTTAAATACCGGTGTATGAAACCGAGCTTCTGCTACACCTACACTTACACACACTGTGCAGGATGATCACTGCTTTCTGCCCACAATCCCACACACTGAGAGAGAGAGAGCACCACCAGTGCAGAAAATCACGAGCGAAAGCAGGTTTTTTAAAAAAATTTAAGGAATTTCCCCAAACCTAGAGGATCAGTTCTTAACATAAAACTGACTCGTTCTCCGGCTACTTTTATTTAAAAAAAAGAAAATCAGAGCAAAAGCAGTTTGTAGTTCAGTGTTTGGAATAAAGAAACGTGTGTCTGAGTGTTTTCAGAGTGGTTAAAAGGCGCATAGGAAGCTCCGTACCTGTCCGCGGGCTGATCCAGTGTCTCAGAGCAGGAAGGTCTCCGTCCTCCGCTGCTTCATCACACTGATGCTGCTGCTGCTGCTGCTACTGATGATGATGGTGATGATGATGATGGTGGTGGTGATGATGATGATGCGGGCTGTTGTGGGCGACAGGCGGCGGGGCGCGCTGGGCTCCTGGTGAAGTTGAAGCTCGCGTCAAAGTGTTCGGAGACTGCGCAGTGGAGCGGCGCCGATGCCGCCTTCAAGGACCGTCGGAGACGTTCGGATCAGAAGAGTGAGAGCTTTATTCATCTGCCAAACATGTTGCCTTTCCCAAACAAAACATGCATCTTTCTGTAATGCTTATGCTTAAAATGTACAGTTTTGCCACATAAACATGTGTATGTAATATAACTTTTCTTTCTGTGACAGCAGGTCCACACAGGTGCATAAACGGGTACCTGCAAGTGACAACTAACTGACACATTTTCATGTGTGCACCATGAGAAGATGAGCGTCTGAACACCAACAGGAAGAAGGTTCTCCACCCGTTCTATGGCTTGTGAATTCCCCCTGGAGATTAACTTCAATGTGTTGTGGATTGTTTTGCAGTGTACGAGGCGCACTCGAAGGCAGCACCTAATCAGAGGAGAGCAGCTGTAGCGGAGTTTTAGTTTGCTAATGTTAGCCGCTGTTAGCTGGATAAAACGGGTAATTCTTCACACTTTACGCTGTAAAACCTTAACTTATAACTTATATATCTTTCTATATGTTTGTATAACGTTCAAGTAAATTCAGTAAAGTATTGCTGCGATACAACTACAGGGTGGGCCATTTATATGGATACACCTTAATAAAATGGGAATGGTTGGTGATATTAAAGTCCTGTTTGTG
>JAUYWH010000014.1:2325266-2336852 GCA_034779795.1 Ctenopoma multispine
TCAGCTTTAGCTTCAGGTATTGTGACATCTGCATCTTTCTTGGACAAACTTAAATCAAATTCAGGTCCTTTGATTTTTGGTATTTTGATACCGAACTTTGGCATTTTGAACTTCATTCCTTGCCCATCAAATTCACTCTCAGTCTGTAGGGGTTTTATTTCTAGATCAGGTTTTTCAACTTTCAGCTTTTGCTCTGGAATAGAAAGATCAACACTTCCAACCTCAGGGACTTCTGGAAGTTTAGCTTTAGCTTCAGGTATTGTGACTTCTGCATCTTTTTTGGACAAACTTAAATCAAATTCAGGTCCTTTGATTTTAGGCATTTTGATACCAAGCTTTGGCATTTTGAACTTGCTTCCTTTCCCATCAAGTTCACCCTCAGTTTGTAGAGGTTTTATTTCTAGTTCAGGTTTTTCCACTTCTGTCTTTTGCACCGGCATAGAAACATCCACACTTCCAATCTCAGGCACTTTTGGGAGTTTGACTTCAGCTTTAGCTTCAGGTATTGTGAAATCTGCATCTTTCTTGGACAAACTTAAATCAAATTCAGGCCCTCTAATTTTTGGCATTTTGATACCGAACTTTGGCATCTTGAACTTGCCTCTTTGTCCATCAAGTTCACCCTCAGCTTGCAAAAGCTTGACTTCCAACCCAGGCTTCTCAATTTTAATCTTTTGCTCTGTTATAGGAACATCTACATTTTCAGGAGCAGTATCATTCTTTGGGGCCTCCGGGAGTTTGGTTTCATCTTTGACGTCCAACAGTGGGACATGTGTGTCTTTTTTTGACAGACTTAAATCAACTTCAGGCCCTTTTGCCTTTGGCATAGTGATGGTGAGGTTTTGCATTTTAATTTTGTTCTCCTTTTCTTCTCTTTTAAGTATTTCCATTTCTGCTCCTTTAGTACTTATATCTGCACGTGGAACATGAACATGTTTGATTGGGTGCTCCTCTGGCTTTGCAGCATCAAGATTAACATCAACACCTGTAAGCCTAATGACACCATCAACTTTAGCTGGCGAACCACCTATGGAATCAATGTATTCAATGTCATCGATTTCAGGGATTTTGACATCTGATATAACTTCTCTAATCTGCCCTTTGCCTGTCATTGTTTCAGTTTTTGATATTTTTACTTCATGTAGAAATATATTCTTTTCTCCTTTTACTGTATCGACCTTCTGATCAGAAACTTTTGGCAAGTAAATTCCAATGCTAGGGATTTTTATGTCTGGTTTTGAAATCCTGATGGCAGACTTTGTTGTCTTTGGCTTCTTTGATTTCTTATGTGATTCTTCTGGGGTAATTATGGTTGCCACTTCATATTCAAATTTGATGCCCTCTAAGCACTCTGTTTCCCCAGTTTCTTGAGCTTGAAGAATGGTTGCATCTTGTAAACCTTCTTTGCCAGGTATTATAATATCTTCTCGCTTATAGACCTCAGTTTTACTCTCTTTGTCATTTTCTTTTAGCTGAGCTCTGTATTCCTTTTCAGATTTTTTAACATCTACCTTGATTTCAGATAAAAGCACATCGGAGGGTAAATCAGCAGGTGTGATCTTTGGTAGTTTGATTGTAGTCTTGGATATTTGTGGAGAGGCAGTCATGTCAAACTTTGTGAAGTATCCTTCATGTTTTGTCTTTGTGTCCACAACTTTAGTAGGTGTTTTTACTGATATTCTTTGTGCATTTGCATCTATCACAGTAATTTCTTCAGGAATAGGCATCCCAGATGTGTCAACCTTAGGAAGCTTATATCCTGGCAGTTTTGAAACTGCTTCTTTCACACTGTCAACATCAATTGACAGTTGTACAGTTTCTGCTTGAATTTCTTCATATTGTCCTTTAAAAGCAGCTTTAGGCTCTTTAATTTTTTTGGCTTTGTTCCTCCTAGATATGTCCTCCATACCTGGAATCACAATGTCTTCACGTTTGGGAAGTTGTGTCCTGGAAAGACTGCTTTTTGTCAGTCTGTCATAGGGATCTTCTTTCACTTCTGTAGTACCCTCAGTTGTAACATGTTCACTTTTAGATGTATATTCATCAACATTTCCATTCATTTTCTGTACAGGTTCCTCAGTGGCAATGTCACTCAAGCCTATTTTAGGCAGTTTAAATGTTGTTTCTTGCTTTTGTTTGATGTCCCTGTCTTTCTTTGGAGCTTTGCATATAAATGTAACATCAGATATGTCAAGTTCCACCTTTGGTACAATTATTTCTGTCACAGATTTTTTTGAGATTACCCTTGAACTCCCGCTGCTGATTAATTGAGTACTAGCATTTTGTGAACTTGGAATGGCATCTGACTTTTCATTTTCAGGTTGGTCTGCCATTTCAAAACTTGCCCCCAGTGTTTTTAGCCTTTTTGGTGAAGATTTAGCTTTTGCGTCTTTCTTGGGTGATTTCTCCTTCCCCAGAATTTTAATTTTTAATTCAGACCTTTCTTTCTTTTTTTTCTTCTCATCAGGGGATTTGATACCAGAGGGACTTTCTTCATGTGTTAGAGCCTCAGTTAGATCAGTCGTTTTCAAAGTGCTATCTATACTAAAGAGTTCCACCTTGTGTTGAAGTGTTTTTGGTTCAGTTTGCTCGACTTCCACTACTTTCAGAACTTCTGTCACATAGACTTCAGGTGTTTCTCCTGAAGGGCTTTCAAGACACTCGGGTGAAAGCATCTCTGATGCTGTCTGGTACATATCACTACTGATCTGGCCAGTTGTTGGTGTCTCTGTATCCTGGTCTTCAGATGAACTTATCCGGCCTCTGTTTTTCAGAACAGAAAATTTCATTTTGTGCCTCTTTTTGCCTTTGAGAGCATCCTGAGATTTTATCGGCGACTCTGTGTCACTTGTTGTTGGGCTAAGCTCCAGCTTTCTCTGCTCATCGGCCTCTGATGAACTGTGAGACCTTGTGAAATGGGACTTTCTTCCTAAGGAGGGGAACTTGGGCCATGAAATGCGGGCATCCCCACGTCTTTTGGCTTTTCCTTGTTCCCTCATCTCTGGAACGTAGAGCTCTTCCTCCTTTTGAGAAACAGAAATATGTAATGTCAGTTTTAGCACCAGCACTATCGTTCTCAAAGAGTTGGAGAGTACAAGTTGAAAATAGTTACAGGGATAACGTCAGATTCGATGGCTGGTTCGGCGTCTGTGGTGCGTGGTTTGCGTTTCAAGCAGAGCTTCACTTTGTAAGCCTGAGCGTGCTCCAGTATCTGAATGGCATCCTCATATGACATGTTGTCAAAATACACAGTGGCGCTCAGAATCCGATCACCTGTATAAACAACAGCAAAATATCCCAGGAACACTTAGATGAGAATGTTTTGAAAACTGCTGTGAATTGTAATGAGGAACAGTGTGACTGTGTTTTAGATTTTGTAACTTGTAGTTTTTCATTCATTACAATGGCATTGTCAACATTAAACTAAAGATTTTTTATAGCTGTTGATATTTGTAATAGGATTTACAAATATCATGGATTATGGAGCGGATCCAATTGAAAACATTTTAGGTTCTCACTGTGATTAAAAAGACAGCTTACCTTCTTGCAGTTTGAGACTTTTTGAGGCAGGTGACTCTGGTACCACTTCCTTAATGAAGATCCCCTCTTTTCCCCCTCCCCCATAAACGAGACCCTCTGCACATCCATCTTTGGCTGTTTTCACTATCACCCCAGACTCTGGGCCGTGCACTTCCTACCAACACAAAGAATTAATTATTTTTCCTCTAGCTGTAGATTAACAGATACAATACAGTGCGGAAAAGGTGGGAACGTCTCACCTTCAGTTTACTCATCCTTGGAGTCGAACGCTTTTCAAACATGGACCCAAGCCCAGACTTCTTAATTTTCTTTCCACTCCCACTTTTGTGGTGTGGTTCATGCCCTCCTTCACACTGAAGGGAAACAGAAAAACAATTCACTGTGCATAAATTCATACATGGGAGTCAGAGTCTGGGTAAATATTGTAATAAATATTATCCAAGAATTCCCCTGCACTAGCATTTTTGTGAAGAGGCAGAAGCAACAAAACCTCTTTCTCAGGCTGTAGAAGGGAACATTGCAACTCTTAATTACAACGGTAATTCAATATATTCTGTGTACTGATCTTAGGACTTGTGTATAGTAGCTCTATGTGAGAAGATCTCTATTGGTCTCAAACTTATTTCTCTAACTCAATTTTTCTATTAGATTTTTATGTTTCAGCTGCAGATTCAGATCAAGGAAGCGCATGTAAACAGGTTCCTGATTCACTGTCTTAGCCTAGTTTCTCTCTGTAACCTGGTTTGTAACATACAGCAGTTGGATGTTGGTGTATTGTACCTCTTGGTCACTGTCAGTGTATTTTTCAGTTTCAGGATATTCCTCCACGGGAGATGATCCTTGAGGGCGTGGTCTTTCTTCCTCTGTGAACTGAGACGGTCCGTCACATATCTGCATGGACACAAGGTCAGTCAATGAAACAACTTAGGAACAAAAATATATTTTTTAACAACAACTCCTCTTCTTCAACCACCTGAAAAACAATTTTTAATACTAAAACTCATGCATGAACAACAAAGGTTTGGAGAAAACTGGATCACAAACAGTGTGATAACGCCTTGCTGTGCCAAAGGCAGCACTGACTGGCTGTTTAACTGTTTGGCATTTAATAATCGTCACATTAGTGATGTGTTTCCGGGGATGAATAATAATGTGTTGCCATAAAATTTGGTGCACACATAAATGGTACATAGAATCCTAATACATTTGATGTTGCCTGACTTTTTTTCATCTACTGCCACCAACAGGTCAAACAGATTATGACAGGTTGTTTAGTTTCTGCTGGTGATAAGTGCTAAAGTAGCACATGCTCACATGCAACAATAGGCTAACAATCGTGTTTCACTAAAAACCTAAATAGTATGTTAAGATGAATAAAATTGCAATAAAAATAAAGTAAAAATTTTACACTTATTGTCATTATACACAGTACAGGTACTAGTACAATGAAATGCAGTATGAATATCATAGCAGAACATTGAGAACCTAGTTTTCAACTTACTAAAATAACAAGTCACAATGAAGTCACTTACTGACTCGTCCTCAGTACCCGGTTCTGGTGCTCTAAGCCTCCGACCAGCCCCTTTTCAGGAGATATAAAAAATAGGCAAACGTAAAGTTTTTTACATGGACCTTTTCAAACACAATGGTCATTTAAAGTTTTATAAATCAACATTAGAGCAAATTATTCAGTAATTAATGCAACAAGAAGCTACCTCCAGTGAAGCGTTTTAATAGCTGAAGTCATATGTTCATATTTGCATGTTTGTGTAATGAAATTGAAATAGTCTGTTTTACCAGCAGTCGTCCATGTTCTGAAGTGAATAACTTAATTTCAGAAGTATGTTGGTGCATAAATGTGAACATATGTTAAGTATTTTAAGGAGCACTGGTCCACTTAACTATAAATACAGTATAATGTAGGTATTCAAAAAGGCATCTGGCAGATAATCACATTTATACATTTGCAAACACAGTTGATTAAGTAATTACTAAAATTATATTACAGTAAATTCTATTAGCGTGAAACGTTTGCTCTGTAGAGTTGTTTCCCAGCCTTTTTTGTTGCATCACTTAACGCAGCAGAAACTGCACAGATGTTTAAGCACTGGTGTTTACGTGCATTTTCTGAGCAGTGAGCCTCGACGTCCTCTCTGTCCGACTCCTAACAGTTGCTTTAGAGCTCAGAGAGACACTGGAGCCGATGATGAGACTGTTTAGGGTTCTTCCTGGCAATAGTTTCTCAGGAGACCAGCTGCCTCCTCCTTGTGTTAAGTGATGCACTGTATCGACCCAGAGTTTAGACTCTGCAGCCTCTCAGCTCAGCCCCTCAAGGCTGTCGAGACGGGAAAGTCTGACTCCAAATGAATCTGATAAGTCAGATGATGATGATTATTATCCCTAGCTTCTATTTAATCTGATTCTATTTTAAACTACACATATAGTCAGGCCACTCTGAGATGACCATTTTATCAGGATGTCTGCTTAGAAATCTGGATACAGTTGATAGATTATCATAAAATGAAGGTTGGACCGCGGTGGTCTTCAACTGTCAACATCACAACATTTTCTGTGGTTTTCTTATTGATTAATACATTAATATCACCAAGAGACCATTGATCAACAGAGGTTATGTTGTCAGTATAAATTAGTATTGAATAAATGTGGTTGGCAGCTGATATTCTTTTTTTCTATGTAGGAACCAGTGGTTAGAAGATTCTGCAGAAGACGATTACAGAGCGAATGTATATTCTTCTTTATTAGGATCTCCATTAGCTTCTGCAACAGAGGTAGCTCATCTTTGACTTTCAGAATACATTAAAATAAAATACATGATTCATAGTACTCGTATAAATATGATCAAATGTGTCAGTTTTAAACACAATAATTCAATCACTAAATTGACTATAAAATAAAATACTAACTGATTGTCTGATAACGAGAGTAGAGTCGTATTTTTTGGGGGGGAGATAAATTTTACCAGGAGGAATTACTAAAAACATAAGAGTGAGATATAGATGAGATGAAATTCAGCTGGAAGCCACAAAAGGTTATTATGCATTTCATCAATACTCGTATAATATTTATATAGCACCCTTATTAAGATTAAGATAACTCCTGATAATTTAATCTAATGAAATCATTATGATCCGTATTTGCTCCATGTCAGGTAACTGTAGCATTTACAGGTGAAGCTTTTATTAAAAAACCTTAAAAAAGGTGTAGAAATATGCTCATCGTTTGTTAAGGTGAAATCGTGCAGTTTCTCAACTACCCACCACACTGACACCCCACCCACTGCCTCATGCACTTACACAGCTCTCAGAGCCTGTGTAAGTGCATTTGGAGTCTGATGGTATGAATCCTCCCATCAGGATGTGTCCCTGCCTCAAGGTTGATCATTCAAGATCAAATAACATTATAACTCAAAAACGCTGCGCTGTTATCATAGATAAACAGTCCTCTGGCACCGAGGTTAGAAATAATAATGAAGAAGATTCACAATGCGAACTTGCAGTGAGTGAACACACCACAGTTTACACATGTTGTGAAATGCAGTGTGATAATCAGAGGTCTTCACAGTTACACTACGCCATTAAGTCAAGTGCTGCACGCGTCCTTATCAGTCAAACGAAAACGTCTCACAAGTTTCGTTTTACAACTGGTTCTGTAGGAACCAGACAGCTCACCTACCTGCTGCCGCTGTTCGTTTAACTCCTAGAAATAAACCGAGGTGTTAATAACACGTTGTCCAGACTGCCCACTCACATTCCCCGTGTAGGTTTAACTGCCAAACCTTGCCAAAGTGATTTGTTCAGTCACAGATGGACAAAGGAGGCGGGACACGTTTAGCTTGCAGTCACACCTTGCCTGAACTTGTGTCACTCCCAGACTAAATTAATTGTTTTCTAAAGCTCTTTGTGGTGACTTTAAGTCTTAACTGTTTGCACCTCATATTCCTTAAAATAACCTTATATCTGCATAAGTCTCTCACTGATTAAAACCAGAGTTTCTTCCTTTTCAAGACTTAACGACCTTCAACAACAGTAACTAAGGTAATTAACATTTTAAAAAAATGTCAAAACTACATTAACTTCAAAATCTCTTTTCAGATTGAGGGTGTATTACATTGTTCACATATTTGTCATTAAAGCAAAAAAAAGTAAAAAGTAATTTAATTACAACAATGTAGAAGGTTTAATTAATTAATGTAGAATAATTAATTTAATGTGAAAGTATTTTCACATCTAGAATCCATGTTTATATGTATATATAGTTTTGTCCAAACTGAAATATCTTTACAACCAGTGGATGGATTTATATAAGATAAGATATTCATGTTCCCCAGAGGATGAATCCCTGACTTATCTGTCGCGCCATCCTGAAGAATGAAACTGAGCGGATCATGCTGGACCAACATGTATTCTGTTAATTTTGGAGTTTCAAGTTGGAAATTGTGGCATTTGGTCACAATTTTACTTGATAATTGTGTGAGACAACTGCTAATTATTTTCAGTCTGTTTTTCTTTCTATCTGTAAATTTATTAACTGAAAAATTATCCAAGCTGTGTGAGAGTCTAAACTACTGTAACCACTGGTTCTCTTACAGTAATAAAAAAAAAACGACATCTGGTGCGTTCAGTATTCTGCTTCTAGAGAGGAATGAAGTGGAACCGCTGTCAGTCCTGTGTGTCTTCAGAGAGTTAGACTAAACGGAATTAGATAGATTTGTTAAATGAATGCGAGCGCCTGGGTCCCTCAAGGCTGAAAACAGCCATGTGACATGTCATAAGTAAACAGCTGCAGCAGTGAATCCTGGTGTTTATGTGCACTGGGTTTATGGACGATTTAGACCCCGTTTGACATGACTTGGTGATGTATTTCTTATTTTGTTCACTTCATTCACACAGATGTCCAGATTTCCTGCCCTTACTAGTGGCACCACACACACAGAACCTCCTTTCTCAAATATTTGTCATGTGGGTGCTGTGGAGGCCTCGATAACAACTCTCACTTCTGACTGAAATTTTAAAAATATAATCACACGTTTATTATAGATTATCATAGATTAGATTTCACAAAGGTAGATCGATATCATGTTCAGAAAGCTGCAGCCACATGTTCTAATTTGACTTGATACACATATTACCCCAAGCAGTAGACGCCGAAGTCTTTTGTGGTGCAGATCCTGCATGATTCATATTTAGGTGCAACTGCAGCTCTAGATTTGGGTGTGGCTCGTCTCTCGGCGCTTGTGCTGATGTGACAAGGGATTAACTGCAGGGATCTGCTTCAGACGACACTAATGTGGACGCTTAAACGCTTCCGTACTAACACGTTGCTATGACAGTTAGTCTTTCATGCAGCTTGCTTGTGTTGAGATCTGTTCAAATCATTAGGAAAAAATAAAAACTGCGATCCTAGAAATAAGAAAGTTTTAACTGTGTTGTGTTAGCAGCATGTCCTCGGCTTACCTCTTACATAACCACCTTTTGCTCCAGTTTATGTTTCCTGCTGAAAAGCACCTAGAAGGCTGCCTGAAGCTCCCCTCTTCAATAAACTAATTTAAAGTCATACAGCTCATTATTTGTGCTTTTGCATTTGGATTCTGCTCGTATGTGTCAAACAGACAGACACAAGCTCCTTTCAGCGGAAGGCAGCTTGTTTGGATCCAAATTCTAATAAGATTTGAATGAAGGAAAAAAAATAATTTGATTTTCGGTGTGGATTATGTGAACATGCGACTGCAAAACCGCATGTTTCCAATCAGTTAATCTGCTGTAAGCTTACAGTGTTTCTGCACAGCTCTGGAATTTGTATCTTAATCTGCCTGTTTGTATTGTCACAATGCTCAGGGACACAGAATGATATCAGGCCCTGCACCCTGCACCTGACGTTGAAATATGTTTGCAGGCATTTCTTAGCTTTATATGTGATCTGTTACTTGACTGGACGGCGTGATGGTATTGAACTGATTACTGTTAACATATGTTTTTGAGGATTTGTTCTCCTAGTTTAAATGTTCCTAAGTAATCTAAACTATGCTGGAGAGATCTCTGAGAAGAACAGGGATCTGTATAGAAACCGATTATATATAAAAATGCTGAATAAAGACACAATGTGAGCAACTATAGCTCAGACTTGTGGGTGTTAGTACAAAGTTCCTAGAACACAAAACGTCAGTATTGTAGTATCCATCTGGTTGATGCACCAAGCAGGTTAAAACAGGAGCTGATCTGCTCTGAGCGATAGTAAACACACTACTGAAACTACTGAAGTAATATTGATTTAAAAGCAGGTTTTGTGCCACTGAGGCTGATGCTGCGTAATGGATCAAGATCGTCTGCCTCCCTCACTTCCCAGCATTAAGCTAAATGCTCCCTCTGTCTCGCTGTTCCTCTCCTTATCATGCTGTCTTCCTTTGACCTTGAGCGTCGCCCTTAGCCTCTCGGAACAACACAAACGTCTCACATCTTCGGGCAGATCTGATTAGTGGCAACACAGGAACATTGTTAGGAAGTAAATGTATAATTTACTATACAGCACAAATTGACCTTGTCTTACCTCAACATTCACTTGACAACGCTCTGATATCCACTAATGACGAACACATTATTCAGATAAATGACCATAACTATTAAAGAAAAAACATCCAAGGAATTTAAAACGGGGATAAATGTGCTTGTTTAAGATCCAGTTTGTGACAAATGACACGGCAGGATCTACGTGAAATGTCAGTGATGCAGTCGTTTTCTACTATTTATTCTACTTTCAGATTCTTGGTAAGAAATAAGCAAAGATCTGCAGGAACTGCACAAAAGTAACTTAATACCTAATAAAAATGAGATCTGTGCTACGATCCTTTGTCTTGATAAATAAAGACAAATCTTTTTAGCCTGAATGTAACGAAACAAACTGCCAGAGTGTGTCTGGGCCTGGGTTTGTTTACATGACACACACACAAGATCATCAGCATCCAGTCCGATACTGATACTAGATACTAACGTCCGTCTGACGTCCCTTAAACCTGCATTTGAACATTTAATAGAATGTATAAACCCAGTAAGTTGTGCATCGAAAACGTTTTAGAGCTTTCTTACGTTTTCAGTAAAAAATTATGCAATCTTACAGGTGACAGCTCTTTTCTCTTTCACATCAATGTGGGGTTTTTGCCAGTGGTGTCTTGCTAATTTCAGGAGTTGTTTTATTTTTTGTGTGTTTGTGTGTGTTTTATCTTCACGCCCATCCTCTACCATTATTTTCAATCCTGATTTCTTGCTTTGTTCAACTGCCGGAGTAACCGAGTCTGTTTGCCTTTCAGCCTCTGCTTCAAACACGCAGCAGGAAGGAAGCAGGAGAAATGCAGAGCTGCGTGACATCCTCTATGATGACATCCTCAGACACTCCCCTGCACTCTGCAGACACACCCATCAGTCACTGCAGGTCAGCAACACAACTCAGCATCATCACCAGCCGCCTTAAACTCGCTCAGTGTTTCTCTTCATCACAAACACACACACACACACCCCTTATCTCTCCCACTGCACTACTGAACCCTGCTGCCGAATCAGTGAATTGCTCAGGGGATAACAGCACAGACAAAGTAACAGAGAGAGGAAACACAGAGCAGAGAGAGTAAAGAGAACAGTGCCCACCCGTCCCTGTGGAGGCAGCGTGCCAGTTGGGGAAGGCCAGGTGGAAGCAGTCGCACATGATGGCAGCGGAGGTGGAGGTGGCAGCGGCAGAGTCGAAGTCCTGAGCTTCTCCTTAGGCAGGGGAAGAGATGCTGGTGGAGCGTTCGGCAGGTGCAGGTGCTGCTGCTGCTGCGGCCGCTGCTGCAGCTTCCCGCGTCTCGTTCTGTTTATGCAGGTCAGCCAGTCTCAACGCAGCGAGGGATGAGTTGCAGAAATAACAGGAGAGAGAAGAGAGTGAGAGCTCGCTGCTCACTGTCCACTGAGTGAAGGAAACTCCCTCATCTGCCCTGTAAACATGGACCTCCAGTGCAGCATACTAACTTAATAATGGGAGGAGCTGCCCCCCCGCCCC
>JAUYWH010000014.1:2337050-2383994 GCA_034779795.1 Ctenopoma multispine
CCAAGGG
Organism: Ctenopoma multispine; assembly: GCA_034779795.1. Lineage (NCBI taxonomy): Eukaryota > Metazoa > Chordata > Actinopteri > Anabantiformes > Anabantidae > Ctenopoma > Ctenopoma multispine. The sequence goes on from JAUYWH010000014.1 coordinate 2,337,058, forward strand.
CGATCACAGTGTCAGCTTCTGTCTCCAGCAGTGACGAGCGGCTGGCGAAACAGTTTATTGACACGGAGACACAACTCAGTTTGGTGCTGTGTAGTTTAAAAACTCTCACTGTGGACAGAGAAGCGGAATGATGGAGATTTCCCTCCTCCGGAAGATTTGAGAGGAAACTGAGGGGAAATGAAACTAAAACACACCAGTCATGTCGGCCTGTGAGGCTGATAAAGTTTGGTGGCGTTAGAAGTTAGTAACAGGACTGATTTTGTCATGATTAAATACAGCAAGTCATGCTTCATCCTCTGCGTGTCACACTTACAGTGTCACAGATACACTAACTCAGTAGCTCACAGTATAAGGCATTTCAGTTTGCACTGGGACCACATATAACAACATCAGTAGAAACTGTGGCTGTGGTCAAATGTCAAAGAAGATCATCTTAAGATGAGATAAAGTAATTCACCTTTGCACAAAGTTCAGTTTTAATTTGCAGAGAGCTGAAATTTATTATAATCATTAACAACTGTTTACTTACAGGAAAAAAATGGATAATATGTTTGTCAGATTTATATCATTGTAAATTTTAATATCTTGGGTTTAAGGATACTGATTGTTTAAAACAGCACTTCCAGATCTTATTTTGGCCTCTGGGAGCATATTTAGTCCATGTTTTAAAATAAGCTCTGGGTCACCAGTGTCTTGGATACTATTCTATATATACTAAACACAAAAGAAGTGTATAATACCAGCCAATGTTACATTCATTTAGGGTGGATTATTCCTTTAACACATGACGTGAGCCTGACTCAGGTAAAAGCAGGGATCCCTCAGTGCTTTAGCCCTTACATCTAAAGGAGAAGACACAGGTTAAGAGCTTTTTAAAACTGATCACTTCACATATGGCTGCCGTCCAGAACAGAGGTTTCTGCCCCCTCAGGAGTTAAAGCTGTTAATGTTGACCATAAATTTAGCCACGAGGTGCTGCACAGGATAACACCTGTCAACTTTTTGCACACATATCCGTTGTCAGCATCAGGTTTTATATGAAAGTGTCTTTGGATGTTTTACCTGCCTGCTGGCTGCGAATGTGACTCAGTGGTCGCTGCACTCATCCCTTCTCTGGGTGCTCCTGTGTTTGATTCAGTGCTAAGTAATGTTTGGACCTGAGAGAGAAGCTAACGGTGCATTAGCCATGTTGGACCGAGCAGTTGGATCAATACTGCAGAAATGCAGGGCAGCAATATGGTGACAGGAAGCACAGGTATCAGGTAGCCTACAGTGTCTTATTCAGACCTGCCTTAAGTGTGTGTTCTCTCCTGCAGCGAGCAGTGTAGTCTGTACAAAACAACTAAACACCAACAAAGCCAAGTGTAAAAACATGTGTGCATGCAGCATTTCCACGTTATACGTCAGTGTTCAGCATCCAGGATGGGTGTGTCCACTGCAACAGGGCCAAAATAACATGATCAGATATCAGGACAGATATTTTTAGGCACATTTTCAGACTCTGCTCAGTTGGCACGCATTTGTTTTCCAGTTTCACAGCGATTCAGTCTAATACTACGAGCCATTATTAAAACATGGGGGATAATTACAGTTTTATCCCATTAAACAATGAATCACACTTGATTTAATGATAAAAATGTTCCATCTTTTTTCTGTGTTAAACAACTCTGCATTATTAATGATTTTATAAATGCTCTTTCTCTGAATCTACATTCAAATCAGAACGAATCCAGACAGATGAGATAATCTCTAAACATCTTTTTTTTTTCTTCTTCTACTTGGCTGTGAGCAGGCGAAGTGACACAGCATTTAGTTTTGGCTTAAGTTCAAAAAAACATTTCCAAACCTAAATCAATTTCTGGCTGGAGAGAAAAAAATTACCACAAGCTGAACAGCTGCAATCTTTATTGTCATCTGAGGCTTTTTGTTCATGTTCTCCTTTTATATGTATTAAATTAGATTTTTTTCTGGCATTTTTTCCTTGATAGTGTTAGTAAGTAGGCAGACAGGAAACACGGGAGAGGTGGGGGAGGGGGGGGCTATGAAATGCAGGAAAGGTCCCCAGCCAAATTCGAACCAGGGACGCTGAGACTACATAGCATGTGCCGTAACCATTTGGCTGCCAAAGTCTCCTTAAGTCAGAGGTTTCAGGTATTTATCAGAGATTCTTTGATGTGAAATGTTCATGCATTCTACTCCACAAACCTGCAGAACTCCATGAGGACTTTGAACTCCTTAGTGAGCACAAAGTCGGTACCTAATAAGGAGATTATCTATCAGCTAGCACTGTGTGTGTGAAAGTGAAAATGTCCCAGGGTTCTGTGCTCGGCCCACTTTCATTCTCTCTTTATGTAGAATGTAAAAGCCTCCTTCATGTTTACGTGACATTTTCAAGGAGAAATCTACCTGATTTTTCTAATGTCCTACCTCCTATCATTTATAAGTATTATTACCACTTTTTTTTAATTTATAATAAACAGCAGAATGTGGACTGTAAATTATTTATCATATAGATTTATGATATAGAATTCATAGTTAAAGTCCATTTGTCGTTGTAACAGATATATATTCATTCTACAGTTGTTTATTTCTACTTTAACTCTTAATGAAATAAAAGGATACTGTACACTTTCCCTCACATCTCTGTCAGTTTGGGCTGCATTTGTTCAAGAAGTGGACTCACAGTAAATCTCAAAGGTTGCTGGTTCACACCTCGCACATGTTGGTAAAAGCAGTTATTTTATTCAGTGTGTATGCTCTTCAATCTGTCACTCTGTTGGTGTCATTTTGTCTGTTTGGCATTTACACGTTAACAGTTGATGCTTGTGTCGTATCAGATGTTTATAGACTTCATCTCATTTGAATGCTCATAATGAGCCATGAGTGGAATATTTAACTACGCTTATACACGTCATGTGCCTGTTCCAGGCACAGCCGATTCCTGGAACTCCACAAAGATGAGCTGTCCAGAAACCTTAAGGACAGAGCTGTAGTCAGAGTCTGATTTGTAAGCTTGAAATGCAACGCAGGATAACAGTAGTAAATACAGAGTGAGCTTTTCTATCTGCTATATATATTCTGTATAATATATATAGTTTTTATAACTGAGGTCATAGTGAGTAGTGATGGTGTTGAGTGTAAATATATGACAGAAACAAGAGTAAATGGACTAAATAAGCCAACTGGAACTATTCTCAGTTTACCATACAATGAATATGTACAGATGTTTAAAGATACACATTTTCCCCAGTTCATGAACTTACTGAGCCTGAAATTGTTGTTCATTACCTTCAAACACACAAGTTGACTGTTTAACCACATACTTAATGCTAACAGGAGTAGGTTTTTCACACGGAGACAGTGATTGCAGGGATTAAACCAATTAACTAAAATAAGGCATCAAATGTACATTTAATCAAAAATATACATAAACATATTTTATACAAAGCCAGTACTCAGGTGAGGTGCCTGCCTAAAATAAACTCTACAACAAGTAGAAGTACCACTTATAATTCTGTACCTAAGATCTAAACAGTAGAAGAAAAATTTAATTAAGTAGTTTAAATCCAGTGTAGTAAAATACTCCAGTACTGTACAAGTACTTAAGTACTGTTCTTGATACTTACCACCTCTGAACATCACGGAGCTTGACTGATTGGTCTGAAACTGTAATCAGAGTATTCAGTGTAATCTGCACCTCTCTCTTGTGATCACCACATGATGATGAAGCTCGTTCGAATCAGCCACATGCACTCGTCTCATTTACAAGCCCCTGGTGGCAGACACGACTAATAGCTTCTACTCCGCCATTAATTTGTCTTCATTCATAATTAATTAGGAGAAAATGAGACTGAGCTGTGCTGGTGCAGTGTCACTCTTGTTCGAGGACTGTAGGACATCAGCAACCTCATTGTGTAAAATAAAATGATAAACGTATGTGAAGTGTTACGACCCTCAAATCTACATAGACCTGTCAGGAAGTTAATGAACTACAATTTTAGTAATGAATTAATTGTTTTAGTTGTTCAACTAGTTAAATATTGGAAATTATGTTCCGTTATATTATATTTCTTATCATGATTGATATTGTAATTTGTATTGTTTCATATGTTTTACTGTAGGTTGTTTATGCTTCATTTCATGTTGTGTTTTTCATTTATATAATCTGTCATATTTATTAATAATATAAGTACAGTGGTGGAAGTAGTACTCAATGATGATTTACTTAAATAAATACTAGCTAAAGTAGCAGTACAGCAGTGTAGACATGCTAATACTAAAAGTACTTTTTATTTCACATTGATGAACGTGTAGAGTTTCATAAAATATAATCTATGCAGTATAATACAATAGGTATTTTTACTATTATTCGATGATAATTACTGATGCATTAATAAGTTCACTACTTTAATGGAGCTTATTTTAACACCTTGTACGCTGTGTGATGATCATATGCTGTGAAACTAATAATTGAATTTATACTTTGAATTACTTTACAGCCTACAGATCACCGCGGCCTCTGTCCTACAGTCAGTATTCATGAGGAACAACCAGCAGATTACTGGTTTTTCAGTGGGAGATGCAGCTGAGATCGAATCCATTTCTATATGAACTTGATTCACGTGTGTTCAGGTCACATCAGCCTAAACGTGAATCTCTCTGGTGTCTGGACGACTTAGTAAATCACGTACAGGCTAACTGACAGAAAGGAATTTGTTCCTCAGGGTTGTGTAGCTTGTCCGACACTTTCCGACATCTGTCTTCATCAGGAGAGAAATCAAACCTGAGACATTTTTCTTATTCCTGTGTCACATACAGGTTCATATTGTTTCATTATCTAGTTGAGCCCCAGCTTAGCTTCCCATTTTCATTCATGTTTTACCTATAAAACGTCTATTTCTGAAAATAATCTCAGGATTGAACTACATGATACACATGGACATAAGATGCATTCAAAGGAAATACAGCAAGAACTAAACCTCTTAAACAAACAATATAAAACTGAACTGAAACAATTTGTTAATTAATCAATTACTGTCTCGAGAGAAAATGAATGTTTTTCTAAACATGAAGAACTTGTTGTAGTTTGTTTTAACTGCCGGATCGATCTCTCTACCCGTCAGTCTCCTCGTTCCGTCCCGTTGTTTTGCAGCAGCAGAGGCTGTTTGTTCTGTCAGCCTGTGCTGACTCAGCCTGGTACACGGAGGCTTTCCGAGCTAAAGTCCGGCTTTACTGCACCGCAGCAGACTCATGTCTGCCTTCAGAGAAACATTAAACCCATACTGACACACCCCAGCACTCTTCTGGGCTGCAGGCTGATATTTACACTGTGCCTTCAGCTCCACTGTGATTAATGAGCAGAGTCATTACAGATAGATCGTGCTGCATGTTGAAAGGCAGGTGTGGCTGCATAGTCAGACACGCCATGCTCACATGTGTTTAAATGGCAGCATTAGCAGTGCTGGTCTGCGGGAGTGCACGTGTTGCTCCTCCTCATGTGTGGCCACTCCCTGCAGCTCCACAAACACCTCTCACCAACAGCATCTACCACAACCCTGAGTCTGTGTACGTCCTCGTGAGAGAAATCAGACTCGTAAAGATGCACTCAGAGATTGGTGAAGTGCAATAAAAGAAAATGTCACGGCGATAACGAAATGTAAAGCCGCAAAAACAGCATTTCATAGTGTCATATTGTTGTTTTGCATCTCTTTCCACGTTGAGCTGCATTTCCCCTGAATTAAAAGCCTACATTTTCAGCTAGATGTTTTATATCATTACATCTGCTGCACTTTTCCTTGTTTAATGAATCAGCAAAACACCAATACGTCACATTCGAGGCTCCCTGGAGCTTTATTTAATGAACTTATTTATTTCCTTTTTATATAAGTTTTACTGGTTTTACTCCACAGCAGACGTTGTGCTTACTCATTTGGTGTAAATACTGTTTGTGTCAACACATAAATTATTGAATTATGACTGTATTTAATCAGCCAGTAACTCTGATTGATAATACTACCTCTGTCCTGTAACCACGGTGGTGCTGGTGCTTTTGAGATAAAGAATTTACAGGAGTACTTGACTTGTCGTTCTGCAGATGTGTCTGAAGCAGAGGTGATGGTGAAACATGAGATCGGGGCCTCTCACTGAATACTTTCCATGACTAGAATAGTTTCCAGTGAACTAAGTGACATTCCTAGGAATTTTTTTATCCCACTGAAAAACACAGAAACTGGTTTTGTGCGAGGATTGGGTTCCCTGCATATGACACCAGCTGTCAGTGATGCTGCTGCAGAAACACCAGACGACGGCATCAACAAAACATCACCGAATGTATTTTTTGAATTTGCACTGTCATGGTCACCGTCAGCGCACGTCTGCATTTCTGCCAAACAGCCACAAGAGGGCGGTCTCACCTTCTTTTTGACTCCTCAGTCAAGCGTGGAAAAAAGGATGGTCATGTGGTGCCCTGACCCAGGACTCCCAGGCTGATTACTGCCTTCAACCACCTCCAGAATACAAATGCTGCATGTCATATATATATATATATATATATATTTGAGATTTAGATTGGAGTTTAATGGACAAGGAAGGCGAGGCTTTGCTGATTTATGTGAGAAACATTTCCCTGGAAGTCAACACTCAGGGTTAACGTCTGGGTACATTAGAGAAAGGCTGACTATGAGCCACATGCAGTTGGTCATGTATTGACTCATTGTGTGTGCAGTAAGGTATGTTTCTGGAGAGGTTGGTGGAAATGACTGCATGAACGTAATGATTTGCTTTATGATCAGATTTTGTTGTGTGTTTGTTACATCTGAGTCTTTGACCCAAAAAAACAACACACAAACAGGCCTGTGTGTCGTTGCGTAATAAGGCCTGCTTCACAGTGTTTTAAAGGAATGAAGAGCCACACAATGCAGTCAATGTATTTTACTGTATCATTGAATAAAATCTATAAAATATTTCACAAAAAAAATACAATACATTATTAATTATCATCTCATAATCCAGCAAGTAATCCTTCAGTGACATTTACATCATAATAAGCTTCGGCAACAGATAATTTGTGCTTTACAAAACCCTACTTTCATACAATTATAAATAACACTGCAGCTCTCTGTTGATCACATTGAGTCCTCTCAGATACATGATGCAAATAAGAGGAAGGTGGTTTGATTTCACCAGCTGAAATCCAACTGGTTCGCACTGTGTGTCTGTGCAGAGCCGTTAGGAGCAAAAACAAGTTGTTGTCGAAGCAGCGGTGTACTCCTCGCACATCTCGTGTGATTGGTCGGTGGCCCGAGTCTGTGCAAAACAAGCTTTTAACCCCTCCTACTGAACAAGTGACGCAAGCAGCTTCCTCCCACTCCTCCACCTCCTCCTCCACGTCCTCCTCCTCCTCCTCTTCTCTTTCCCTGCTGGGCCCTCACTGCCACCTCCTCCCTCAGCTAGTTCACCATCAGCCTGTCAGGATACATTAAGCTCATACGCCAGTAGTGTTCGCGGAGCACAGAAAAAGTCCAAGAAGAGGGAAGAAACAATGCCGGTTCTGGCTTTGAGCGCTTTACGTAACACCCCATCACAGTTCTCAGTTTTGTTTTATCAATGAAAGCCTGAGTTCAGGCCGCCACGAGAACCTTAACGCGGATGGAAATGAGGTCCAGTAGTAGTAAGGCACAGTTTCATGGTGGAGATGAGGACGGATGACTTTGGTGAGACAGGGAAGCGTTGGATTTACAGCTGAGATCAAACAATGAAATAATCAAGTCTGTAGCTCGCGGTGTAAAACGGGAGTGTCCAGGTAAAGAGAGAACACGCAGACATCAGGAGGTAGAACAGGAGTAGACCACAGACAGTGAAGGTCGAGCTTCTAATTCATTCACTGCATCTCTTCTACTGGACAGGACATCAGAGTTTCAGGTAGAAACACATATAAAACTATTATTTTTTAAAAACTCCCAACATTGCAATAGAAATTCACACCACCAAGGCCATAAAAATACATAGGCTTCTGTTGTCATTTACAATTCAGAGATATGGCAAAGTTGCTGCTGATTTCTGACTCAGCTCCTCAGTCAGAACCAGACTGGGATTACATTACTGCTTAATATACGTTTGATGCTGCGTTCCTGACGTGTTGGACGTATCCTAAATGGAAGCTGCCGACGAGGAAAAGAGCGTTCGTGTCGTCCTCGCGCTGAAAGGACGAGCGCGTTTCTTGTACAGTTACTCTCACACCACACAACAGACGCTACATACAAAGCACAAGTGATATCTGATGCAGTTTATGGTTCATTCTTAAATAAGAATAATATTAGTTAGAGGCATTCCAACAAACTTTTTTTGATCAGAACGCAATGTTTTCCTCCCTCTTCACCGTAGCATTCATCTGCAGGGGTTGGAGGTTTACTTCTTTGGTTAGTAAATCCCCAAAATGAAGCGGCCGCATTTTCACCAGTCAAATGTAGACGTTCCTCTCTGACTGCTGCCTGATATGTGGCGTGGTAAAAACCATTCAGGCCTAATACTCTGAATAGGAAACTAGGCCTTTGCCCTTCTGGCTTGTAGAAGCCCCGTCTCTTAAGTAATTGAAAGGATCTCAATTAATAATCAACCCAGGTCTGATCTAACAGCCTGAGTGACGCACGAGCCGTGGAAGCTCGGGTTCCTTCTTCCTGAGCAGTGGCTGCTGCTACTGCTTTTACTAAAACTTCATTAACACGGGAACGAGAAGTTGCTCAAACGCTTTTGGAAGATCGGAAATTCAAGATTCCATCTGCGTTTACAGTTTTGCTTAATTCGGGAACATCCACTTTAGACACAGTTCCACTGCTACATGGCATCAGTCTGCGATGTCCAATCCTGCCTGTTACAACACTTCCCTGACACGTGTTGCAAGATTCTTTGTCTAGACTCGTCTCGTCTGCTTCTACTACACATTATTCACTGATTACTCAAAAGACAACCTGCTCTTAAGGTGAAAAGCTACCTGATATTTTTTTAAAGAAATCAGCTTGATGAACAATCAAATCTGACTACTTTATCTGCTCATTTTCTCTCAGTGAATTAGCTGTTTGGTCCATGGTCTGTTGTCTCTTTACTTGACGAATGACTAATTAATCGATTATCAGAATTGTTGCTGATTCATTTTCTGTCAATCAGCTTAACAGTTTCTACTATTTGACTCCACTGCAGTTTGTGGAAATGTCTTTGCATCTTGTTTGGTCAGTTATTCACAGAGGTGATAACCAAACACATTAGTGCAAAGGTGTTTTTTAAAGTGGATGTTTTCCTAATATAACGAGTCATTTAAATTAAATTCTTTATCTGCTATAATAAATATTTCGTCTCTCATTTGAGGCACAAACTGGTTCCTTGTAAATGACTTACGTGCATAACATTAATTGTTGTATTGCACCTAATCTAACTTTAAAATGCCAGATGGAGACTTAAAAGACCCAAGGTCCTCGACCCTGAATCAGTCTTTGTTCCCTGTACTGTCAGCATCCTCAGTCAGAGCAGCTGTGATGAGACTCCTCGAGGTGCAGTAAATGTTCAGGAGTTCTCGTGTGGAATCAGGACTTTACCAGAATCTCCATGATGTGGTCCAGTTCGTTTAGATCCATCAAACAGGACTGAAGACTTGCAGCAGAGCTGTGAGTGGAAGAGCGCATTTTCACGTCCTCGTCTGCCCAGAGTGACACACTGACGGGCCACAAAGAGCCCGAGCTCCAGGCAGACGGCAGGTCTGAAGTCTCGTACATAGAAGTGTCAATGTCCTCAAAGATGTCGTCCAGGGCGAGGTCGGTGAGGTAGCCCATGGCGTTTACTGCATCGCTAAAAGCGCTGATCGTCGAAGCAGGCAGTGACTTCTGCTGGTCTTCCACCTGAGTTGTGAATTCAGGGGACAGCGGTGGAGACAGAGACAGGCTGTCCCCGTCACCCTCCGCACACCCCGGGCATGTTACCGACATGTCCTCCCTGAAGTCGTCCCTGAGAAGACAGGAGTCAGGGTGGACGCTGTCGAGGAGAACGTCCGCTGTGCAGGTTCCCTCCCCGTCGCTCCTCATGTCCTCCTGGATCTGCCGCAGCGTGTTGATGAGCAACACGGAGCGACGAAGGCTGAGCTCCATCCCAGCCTGATATCGCTGAAGCTTCTCCAAGCAGAGGCCGAGCACCCTCTGGCGCTGCTGCAGGTGGCTCATGGCGGACTTGGGAGGACCCACAAGGAGCCCGCCCTCGTCTTCCCCATCCTCGTCCCCGTTGCGCTGCTTTTCCTCCGTCACAGCAGCGGGGTCGGCCTCGGCCTCCAGCTCCTCCAAGCAGCTCCACTTCCGCTTCACGCCGCGACCCAACATGGACCTAGATCAACAGGATAAAGAGATCAGCAGTTGAATCGTGTGCATGCAACACGTGGTCGACCAGTAAAATAATTATTCCTGTTTATAACAACGCAGATAATAATAAAACAAGACAAGCTGACGTGGGTGGTAGGGAAACAGGTTTTCGTACAGTTTGTGTTCACGTACATATTCTGTAGGGATTTTAGATTAATCAAAGATTAATTTTCTGTAGATTGATTAATGATTAACAGACGTGAGAGACACAAGCACCTGTGATTTAGAGTTTTTCTGTCTCACTTACTCTGTCTTATACTTTAACAAGGCCAACTCCAGGGTTCAAGTCCCAATTGCTGGCCCCATGTTGTCCCTGGACACTGAACCCTTGGTGCCTTAAATGCTGTAGCCTGTCCACAAACATTTCCCCAATGGGATCAATAAGGCATCAATTATAAGTATTGGTTTAGTTTTTCAGTGTTGTTGGTGACACGTAGGATCACACCTGGTCTACAGGTCTACAGGTTTACAGGTCTACAGATCTATATATCTACAGATCTATAGGTCTACATGTTTACGGGTCTACAGGTTTACAGACCTACAGATCTATAGGTCTACAGATCTACAGGGTGTCTGTGTGGGTTTTCCTGTGTCAGACATTTGAACAGTTATGACTCGCTGTGTTACCTTCAGGGTTCTCAAACCTCAAACCCCATGATGAGACTCCGACCCCCCCACCCCCCATCTGAGGAGATTAGCTGTGCTCCGTGTGGTTTAATACAACACGAGGAGAAATCCATCATGAAAGAACTTCTTCCCACAGTTTCCTTCAGTTAAACTCCTACAGTTTAAATTAACTTCTGTCCTACTTGTTTCCACCAGGATCCGCAGGATCACCGCTAGAACCCCCTAACAGTCCCCGGACCTCCGCAGGAATGAAACCGAGTTTCAATTAGAAACTTACGGGATTTTATTCTAAGTGAATAATAAGAAATAAAATATGTTCGACCAACCTTCCGCGTCCTCGGAAAGTATCATGAGGTGTTGATCCGTCGTGTCGTCGGCTCGTTCCTCTGCTGCCGAGCCCAGAAATAAGAGGAATGTACGGACAGTCCGTCCACAGCGCGGGGGGAGGAGGCGGAGGAGAGGCGGAGCCCCGGAGCTCGGGCCCGGCTCCGATAGGCTCGTCCAGCCGCTGATCGAGCCTCCACCCCCGCCTCTCACGGGGCACCGAATGTGCGGCCGGTTTGTTCCGACTGCGAGCTGCCGCCGCGTTCAGGCGCCGCTCGGAAAAAAGCAGGAGCCGTTCGTGGAGGACACGTGAGCGGCGCTGGAGTTAAATCCCGACGCTTTGTGAGCAGGTTCTGGAGCAGTCCGAGTCCATCTCCCCGTAGACACTTAGATCCCAGCATCAGGTGATGGCAGATAGAACTGAGCGGAAAGTATTTTGAAAACGGGTTAGAGCTATAAAGAGAGTTGTGATTGGATGAAATTCCCACATTTCCGCTTGTTGTCCAGCTGATACACTGCTTCAGATGGGGGCGTCACTTTCTATCTGCACACCCATTTATGCTTTATGCTCTTTATGCAGAGACGACCATGGAGATCCGTGCACCACAAACTTTGATCTCTCTTGCGTGTGTTTTAATCCTCTGTGTTGCTGCAGACCTGCATGGTAGGTAAAAAAAACACGTATCTACCTGAGGCTCCCTGATTTAATTCTGCAGGCTTCATGCTGATGAGGGTAAATTAATGTGTCAGTGACGTAGAATGAACAGAATGTGTCAGCGTGATATTATCATCAGTATTACTACAGTGGAGTTATATATTAATATTAAATCACTTATTTCAGTGGGTCGAACTGTAAAAACGTTGTGTTGCACAACTGGGCTCAGTGTGCCACAGTTCAGTCGTGTAATTCTGCAACACGCAAGTTACCAAACCGGTTAAACTGTCAAACACTGGCAGCAGAAGCTAGAATGAGTTCCACCAACAAAATGTGTGTATTAATATGATTTTATGTGATTATTTATTTAATTGATGATTAATTATTTAGTTTAATCATTAACCTGTTGACATGTTTGATTAATCATTTCTGTTTCACTGTGAAAGTTTAACTTGTTCCAGTACTAGCTGGGCGTGCCTTGATTACAGTTGTGTAATCACAGTCACATGTTTCTCCATATTTGTTACGGACATTACATTATTACATTATTTCTCTCTGGGAAATTAAATTGATAAATCATGAAGTGTTAGATTGTAATTCTGGTAATATCCCGACAGCACCTGAAGTCCACACAAAGCTTGGGAGTCTGAGAGGTGAGTATGTGAGTGTAAAGGGGAAGGAGACAGGGGTCCACGCCTTCCTCGGCGTCCCCTTTGCCAAACCGCCCGTAGGCCCTGCTCTGAGACTGGTTCCACCTCAGCCTGTAGAGAGATGGGAAGGAGTGAGAAACGCCACCCGGCAACCGCCCATGTAAGACATCCACCCACATGCTGCAGCTGTTGCACACCGCGGCTGATTAACCGTGTTTTGTCTTTTTCAGGTGTGGTCAGTATAAAGAGAGTACTTTGGATCTGCTTGGTAACCTCGGCTGGGTGTTTAAAGAAGTTCCTGACATTTCTGAAGACTGTCTTTACCTCAATATTTACACTCCTGCAAACAGAACCCGTGATGCCAAGCTCCCAGTAAGAACCTTTTACCGCAGGTTTGGACTGATGATGCTCTGATACTGAGGCTCAGCATGGGTTGATTGTTTTTAACGAATCCAAAGTGGTAAACAGTTTTAGAAGCAGATTGAAATGGTTCAGTTTCAGAGGTAAAGTCGGGTCCAGGTAATGAGGTGAGCCCGGTTAGAGTAAACTGGAGGATGTCCTGTGTTCATCTGACTAGGTCATGGTTTGGATCCATGGGGGAGGGTTCAGTTTGGAGGCAGCTTCACTGTACGATGGTTCGGCCCTGGCTGCTTACCAGGATGTGGTTGTGGTTTTGATCCAGTACCGCTTGGGACTTATGGGCTTTCTCAGGTGAGATGAATGAGCACATTTAGAGTGAAGATACCACTGGGTTACTGGGTTTAATCGGTCTGATCAGCACATGTACACGTAACCTTGTGTAACTTTGAATCTTACGCAGCACTGGGGATGAGCACATGCCAGGGAACTTTGGTTTGCTGGACCAGGTACAAGCTCTGAAGTGGATCCAGGAACACATCCGGACCTTTGGCGGAGACCCAGATTTAGTTACCATATTCGGGGAGTCTGCTGGTGGAATAAGTGTGTCCTTACTGGTAGGTGTCAGTCTGTACTTTACACTTTACATACACTCACTCGTTATGTGACTGTCCACAGAAACTTGTTACCTGTCGCTTGAATCCACAGCTTCTCTCACCTCTGTCTGACGGGCTGTTCCATCGGGCCATTGCTCAGAGCGGCACTGCTGCGATGGATGGAATCATATCAAACAATCCCCTACCAGTGCTGGAGGTTCATTATCAGTGCTTGTTTTTTTGCAGTATATTATTATATTGAGTTGTTGTTAATTGCTGAGACTTGTGTCTGTGCTCAGATGATGGCCGAAGCATCAGGCTGTAACTTCAATAGCACAGAGAAGATCGCAGACTGCATCAGGCACCTTGATTATGATGCTGTCATGACTGTTGCCAAGGTGAGACACTTGATCTGCGCTGATCTGATAGGATTAGTAGAACATGAGGCTTTAATCTCTTCAGCAAGATTTAATATGAAACGTTCACTTCAGTGAATCTCTGTGTTTATTTCAACTTTTTCTTTTGTCTCGAGGCAAAATTCTTAGTTAATGTAAATGTTGATGGAAACTTCTTGACAAAACCTGTGGAGGAGATTTTTCATAAACACGAACTTCTCACTATGCCGTTCATGACTGGTGTGAATTCTGATGAAGCGGGTTTGATTGTTCCTGACGTAAGTTTTTTTTACAGATTTCTTTTTTTTCAGAGAGCATGCGTGCATGTTTGAAACGGTAACTGCATTTCTGTCTTCTGTCAGTTCTTCGGTTTTCCAGTCAAGGCTGACGGTATGAACCGGGAAGAAGTCACAAAAGCGATGTCGTTCTACTACTCTGACGTGAGACAGACACTGTCTGACATTCTGTATTACTCCTCTTTATTATGTGCAAGCATCTCTAACAGACTTGTCGTTCATTTTGCTCAAGCCCAAACATGAGATCCTCAGAGATTTATTGATAGATGAATATATTGGAACTGGTGAAGACCTTGTGAAAAACAGAGAAGGCTACACAGACATGCTTGCAGATGTGCTCTTTAACATCCCGGCCATTCGGACTGCTAATTTCCACAGAGGTATTTCTTTGTACAGTATGTACCTGTGCAGATATGTTAAACAGACAGTACCTAAGCTTTACGATAACGACCACGTGTCTGCTACAGATGCAGGTGCCCCTGTTTACCTGTATGAGTACCAGCACCCCCCCATATTCTTGCAGGAGAAAAGGCCCAGCTTTGTTGGGTGCGACCATGGAGATGACGTCTATTCAGTGTTTGGACTCTGCTTCACAACGACTCATGTCAAATTAGCTTGTAAGTGTAAGATAAGAAATCCAGATTCTGGTCAGTGACAGTGCTGGATTACAAAATGATCATTGTTTTAGATAAATGTCCTGAAGCGGAAGAGGAGTTAAGCAAAATCGTGATGAGCTACTGGGGAAACTTTGCCCGCACAGGGTAGGAACTAGCTGTCATCATACAATAAGTCATTATTTACACCTAGATGAAATCCACTAACGTGTGTGTTTGTTTGTAGGTCTCCTAACGGGGACGGACTTGTCCACTGGCCGAAATATGGAGCAACAGAAGATTACCTGGCAATTAATTTGACGCAGCAGGTAACTGGCCGGCAGCTGAAGAAGGACCGGTTCATCTCCCTGACTCAGACTCTACCAGAGAAAGTCCGACAACATAAAGAGAAGCTGGAGCGCAGCGAGCTGTAGAACTTTCTTAGCTTCAACAAATTGTGTAAATTGATTTCATTATAAACCAAAGCACCAGACGTTGTTTGAAATTTATAAAGGAGATGATATCAAAAACTGACTAAACAGAGAGTGTCACAGAATTCTGCTGTAAAACCATCTTAGAGGAAATATGTAGCAGACCCGTGTTTGTCCACGTATCATCTCCTTAATGGCCTGAAATCTAATGAAATAAAAATCTATTAACATTATTCAGTTGGTAAATTGACTTTATCTTAATTACTACGTAAGACTAAGGTTGGCAAAGCGTTTGCATTTTGGTTTTACAAGTTAAATCACTCTCTTTTTTCCGTCTGCATGAGTGTGGAGTCCGTTATCTGTATTTAAGAGCATCTGTATACATGCTTTTGCTTTTTAATTCATGATGCTGATGCTGCTACTTCATTGACTTGAGTGAAACTAGTCTGCGTCAGGTAAAAAAACATATTTGTTGCTCACTGCAACAGTTTGAAAAAGCTGGTATCAGTCACTTTTCTCATTTGGTTATCAATCGAATATTGATTGGCAGGTCATTATCTGACAATAGTAGGTTAATCAGCCAATCATAGGGTGCTGATTGGTTTTTGGATGCACAAAACAAGGAAGCTGTCATGGATAATGAGATCAATAAGAGACACTGAGGAGGTTAACCTGGTTATGATTTAAGCAGGAATGTCTTAAAGTGTAAAACACTCAAAATCATCTCAAAGCACTTAACAGTGTAAAGTTTAAACCTTACAGAATAAAACTATATGTAGAGTTAAACCCTAGTTGAGTAAAGTATTTGAAGTAGTACTTGATACTAAATGTGACACGGTGAGAACAGGAAGCCCACGAAAACGTAGAAACACTTCTGCTTTTCAAGTCTTTTGGTAAAACATGCAAATATCAATAAACACAGTCTGTGTTGAAAATATCTAGAAGGCCCGTAAAGCTGCCGTGAGCTCCTAAATGCAGCATTTTAAAGGGACAGATGACTCAGAAGGGAAGAGGGGAGGACGTGACCGGAAAGACGGGGAAGGCAAACACCAAATAAGGAAACTCTTCATTCACGTTTTTTTTTTCTGCTTCTTCCTCCTGAAGCTGTCACAGCGAACCACAGTTTGACTTCTTCTTTCCTCGTACTCTGAACAGAAAGTAAACAATGTGTTACAGAATTATTACACGAACTGTCTGGTGACCTACATCTTGCTGTGTTTGGTGGCTATTAAAATCCAGCTCAAAAAGTAAAATTCTGAAGTCTGTTAGAGCTCTTTAAATACCACCAGTGACAAAAGTCAAAAAACTCAAACGTCTAGTAAGCAAACTAGAAGTTCTGGGGTCCTCCCCCAGATGAGATGTGAAGTTAATGAGCGGCTTGTTGAATGCGTGAGTTTACTGAAAGCTGTGAATCTCTGTTAGACACTATTAAAGCAACTGTTGCGTCCATTTTGTTGTTTCTATTCTAAAGTTCTACTTGACATTTGTGAGACATTGTTTGCTCGGCTTCAGTGTTGATGTGTATGACACGCACCTGAAGGCAGCATGAGCGGCCTACGGCCTGTCTTCTCTGATTAAACCTGATTTCACGCACGTTTCCAAAGGTGATGGGAGTCCAGCGTGTGCAGTATGTTATAGGTTCTAGCTAAAGAAGCATGGCGTCCTAACTGTGTCATTCCAGCACTGCACACAGTGACCGTTTCCCTGTTGCTGCTTTCTTTTTTTTTTTTAAAAAGACATTACTGTACGTTGTAGTCTCTTCCCCTGATGACTTGGATTTTCCTCAGGCTGCCTTTTTGCTGAGTCACCATGAGGCCATTAATCTTTAACTATAGGCCAACTAAGGCTAGGAGGGAGGCCAACATGCAGAGTAAGCTAGAATTTTATGAACAAACATCTTTAGATGCTTTCAGACAAGACTTAATGAGAATTGTATTGAACTACTGCATGTTTAAGAACACAAACTCTTTTCGGTTAATAGAACTATTAATAGAAGAAGTAAGAGTTTTAATGTGGTTCTGCTCTGAGGAGTAGCAGCATGTCCTGGGCTGCAAACAGACAATAGTTCTGCTCTGTTCTGTTGAATTCATTGTAATTATATCTCTGCATATCTAATGTAGAATCCCATGGTTTAACGTCATCATGTGATGCGAGCATGTGAGGACAAAGGCCTCACTGCAGCCAGGTCACATGAGACTGCTATTTTAGAAGAACATACACTGCTAATCACTCACTTTCTGTGCTGCGGATTCCACTTTAAATGGATATAAACATCTACCCTACACACTGAAAACACAAACTAGGTCCCACAGTTACACACTGCGTGTCGGGGCCAAGACAGGAACTCTCTGTAGACCTCTGTGATAACACTGTGGTGAGGAACAGCCCAATAGCTGAAATCCCACGAGCACAGCAGCATCAACTGTGAAACACGAGACACGGGGAGCCACCAGGACTCTTCCCAGAACACCACAACCAGCTTTATGCTGCGAAGGTGTGTCTCAGCAGCAGGAGAGGGGGGGTAGTCAGTCAGAGTGGTGGGAAGGACGAATGCAGCTAAAAACAGAGAAGAGATGAACAGCACAAAGCAGAAACAGTGGAGCTGCTTCAGATTGTAAAACAGATTGTGAAGTAAAGAGTGATTCAGGCCTCAGCACACATTCAATAGTTGCACCTTTTATTATAAAAAATATTTACAAAGATGCTACAAGGTTTTTCCTTAATATAAAAAATGCATACATTTTACAACGGCAATTAGTCTTTGAAGTTCTAGCTCCCAGTCAGACCAGAGTGACATCCTTCAGGAGTGTTGTGGTAAGGTATTAAGCGTGTCGTAATACTGTATTTTTAGTCAATACATTTTGTTTGCCTGAGTTAATCTCTTCATCACCATGATAAGGAGCAATTTTGAGAAAAAATGCATTTGATTTTCCACATCTTTAGGAGAAAGGCAACTGTTTGCATAAAGGAATTAAAGGACATTTGAGTCGTATACAATCATTTTGTAACATTTGACAGAGCTGCATAGCGATTTGAATGTTAATCCGGATATCATTATTATTACTAACAATAATAAAATGTGTGGAATAAATAGGTACTGCTTTCAAAACAGACTGCAAAATTTGGATCAATACAATTTCAACGGGCCTCATGGTTGATTTGATAAGTCAGTATGGCCTGTGTGTACCTACATATAATAAATACAATAAATAAAAAGAATAAATTAGATGGGTTGACAGAGAATTCTTCATTTGTGATTCTAACAAATGAGATAAAGAAATATGGCTTCTTGATGCAGTTATCGCCCCGGGGTTACTCCAAATGCTTCAGGAAAAAGATGCTATTACTGTTATTTGTAAAATTTGTTAAAGCAGGGCAGGAAAGTTACTGAACTTCATTGTCTACTGTAAACTTACCAGAAATGGACAAATGTTAACCAGCATGTTGCTGGTGAATGTCAGTAATTCCCCTGCCCCGTGTAAAGCTTTAGAGAAAATGAAAGAACAGCGCCTATAAAAGTATGACTGCGTCCGACACGACACCGGTTACAGTCGACTTTTTATACCAAACCATGGGAAGACACTGTCTCGAGTCTGGCTACATTAAAATCTTAAAAACCGCTTGGGAGGGGAAAAAATAATAATAATAATATCAAATGATACTTGCAAAATCCCCCAGCTGTATAATGCAAAAAATATATTTCTATATACACATACGTACATATACATATATTCCATTCATATTTGCTTAAATCTTTAGGAAAATATGCACTGATTCATAGATTTGGATTTACAATTTGTTCTGGTTTTTGACGCATGTAGTGTGATGAATTGTTCCGCAGTCCATGTAACAATAAATAGAAATGGACAAAATAGCAGAGAGCACGATCAGAAGGAGCTAGTATGACAGAATGAATGACAGACGTAAACATGGAAAGTACGTAAATAAGAATGCATCATGGTATAAGTAATTATCTTTGCCTTCTCACAGATGTTGTGGAGTTTTGGGTTTCATCGACAAAGTAGGAAACTAACAAACCAACAGCCACCGGTGGCTTGTTATTCCCAGAATTTACTGATTTAGCTCCTTTACTATTTTTAACAGCCAATTATATTTCATGAATAAAAGACAAAGGTCCCAAGAGCAGCTGCCAACAGGAAATTCTACTTGGCTTGCTGTTAATTTCCCACCTTGTCCCAAAACCTCCCACAATGTGTAACAATACCACATACAGAACATGCACGTGTGTACTGTGCATAGTCTGGAAAGAGTCTGTGGGATCAGTACAGGCTAGAGGAAGGTCCTGTGTTTCAGGATCCCACTATGATCTCCATGATGTGGTCCAGTTCGTTCAGGTCTGACCTGCAACTCGAGCTGGAGCTCAGGGCTGTGGGCCCGTGAGAGGAAAGGCTCTCCAGCAGATCGTAAGGCCCCATCTTCGGGGCACTCGGCATGCCTGTCAGCACCGTATCGAGGTCATAGTAGGACGGGTCCACATCTGAAAACAGTTCCTCGAGCGCAGGGTCAGGGGGCGGCACCGGGTGCTTGATCTCAAAAGTCCCAAAAACCTGCTCCCCTGTCCTGGAGTCTGCACTCAGTTGGTCCTGGTCTCCTTCCTCTCCCTCAGACACACACTCCTCGCTGTCCTCCTCTTCATCCTCTTCACAGTCACCGTCTTCCTCTTCCTCCTCCCAGCAGGGCCCCATGCCAAAGGGACCTGCCAGGTAAGAAGCGGGGGACAGCTGGGGAGAGACAGGTGACAAAGTGGACATGGTGACCTCTGTCTCTACGTCTCCATCCATCACCACCTCCTCAGAGTGGTAGCCTTCCTCCAGACCAATCACTGAGAAGGGCTTTGGGTTCTGACCGGCCTGAGCTGCTGGGTCAGTCTGCCGGCACAGCACCTCAGTGGCAACCAGACGGTCACCGGGACACTGGGCGGCTGCCAGGGCCTGGGTCATTATCTGCCAGGTGCCGTCCTGGGTCATCTCCTCCTGGATCTGCCGCACTGTGTTAGTGATAAGCACCGAGCGGCACAGGTTGGGCTCCACCAGCATGTGGCAGAGCTGCAGCTTGATCAGCGACATGTCAAGCAGCGACTGCCGCTGCAGGCTGTATGAAGAGGAGAGCGTCCGAGCAGCCGCAGTTGAAGCTGCTTGGCCCTGCTCGCCGCCGGAGACCGGCTCCTCCCCGGAGTCTGAGAACTTGCGCTTGGTGCCCTTCGGGAACATGTTGTCTCTCTGTGGTGACGGTGAGGAGACAGAAACACAGTCAGACACCCAGTGGAAACGCAACAACAAATTTATCACACTGACAAACACACAAAAGTGTCTAATGTTCTGAATTTCACTAGCTAATAAGAGTAAAAACAGTAAGTGTCATTTAATTAATTATGTAAATGTGTGATGTGATGAGGCTATGTGGTGTAATACTTGTGTATGGACATGAGGGAGCTATGGCTACAATCTGCTCAACAGCAGCTGTGGCTTTAAAAAATAAACTCTACAGTTTTAATCTCTGTGAACTACAGTAAACAGTAAATTGTTTGTTGTAGTTGTTTTTTCTTAAAGTTTGCTATACCTTTCCTGTTGAGAGGCACAGGCAATAGCAATGCAGCTTGGTCCCGGCTGCAACGCTTCAAGTACTTTTGTACGAGCGACAAGCAGCTTTTGTTCAGCACCATTTCTGCCCATTTTAGGCCAGTCTGAGGCAAGACTCCTGCTGGGCGGAACAACCACACTTTTAACAGACCGCTGAGCCACCGAAAATAGCATGGTTACCAACTAAATGCGAACGCTGCATCAAAGTAAGCACAGACTAGAGAGACCTTTGTCAGAAAACAAAAACTCAAGTTACATGATCAGTGCACTTATACTCTTTCCCACTGGGCACCTGTGATATAAAATCAAAAAAGATATCCTAATCAATAAGATGCTTTTAAAAAGGAGCAGAAGTGATAGGATATCAAAAATAACAGCATTTACAATATTCACAATACAGTATGCGACCATGAACCACTAATATTTACAGTATCAGGTTTCCAGATCTACACACGCCACAGTTCAAAAACTAGTAGAACAAGATTTTCACTTTCTCTTCACTGAGGAGGGGAAGAAAAGCACAGTCAACTTCCTTATTACACACCACTCTGAACACACAGATGTCTTACAGGAACAAAACAACACTCCTGCCAACATTGAAAGCCCCCTGACTCCCAAAAATAAATGGGATGCAAGTAAAAGGGAGACTGAGCTCTGAACAGCAGCCTGTGGCATTTCATTTTCCATCAGACAGAAATATAGTGTGCAGTGTCCGGCTGTGTCTCCGCTGTGTTTAACCTGTGGGCAGGGCATTCTGGTGAATGATTCCACTTGCTTCAGATTTGTATTTATGTTACATATTTAAAACATAATCACAAAAAAATATAAAAACCAATACTACAATGAAAAAGTTTGTACACGTTGCACATGAGGGTTTACAACACAGAAACCAAAAAGCAAAGAGTTGTTAACAATTTTACAAATTCTGCCCAAAAACAAACAAAAAAAAGACACTAAATGCACTAGACACTGCCATTAATGTCACATTTCCTCTGCACACCAGCCAAACAGAATTTGTGCTTTGTTAAAATTTCATATTATGGTGTCAGGCAAAGCTGTGGCCCTATAATCCGTGTAAATACACAGTTTTTAAATTAACACATAGTGCAGATAGGGATGTATCGCAGGATGTTGCAGCCCAAAACTTGGATGATAAAACACCACACAATGAAACATTTAATTAACATTTAATCAAGTATAAAATTTGAAAAAAATGAGTGATTTCTACCTTATTAGGAAGTGATTGTAAACCCTGCTTCTTTTCAGACATAAAGCCCAAAATAAAAGCAGAAAGAAAGATCAAGTTACAGTCCTCAGCTACAGTCCTCACATGATTGAGCAGATGAGTGAACTAAACTTGCACCAAATATTAAGACGTTACAATCCATACCGAAAAAAAGACGTGGGTCTAATGTGCACTGAAAGGCTTTGGGTCCTCGCTTGCATAGAATAACATTTCCTGACAGTGGACAGAATAGGGGAAAAAAGTCATTTATGAAGTTGCCTGGAGATCTAAAATACAAAGGGTGAGAAACAATCATGGACATATGTTGTCTTCTTGTGCAGTGCATTTGTGCTGGCCCCTGTTAAACGAGAGATGCTAGAGAGCGCTGTGTAAAAAAATTAAAATAGAAAATGAAGAGCAACCAGGAAAACCTACAATCTGAGAGAAATCACACTGCACAAGAAAAAACAGTTTTTGGACATGACAATATATTTTTACAGGTATTCTGATGATTCTGGTTTTTGAACACCCTCTTATTTAGCATTTTGGAGTTAAATCTGTGTCTACAACCCTACAAAGTAATGATCAATCTTTGTTTTTTATATAGTCCTTAATGTAAAAAAAAGAACCAGACCAGACTGGAAATGTCTTATATAATGATCACTGATCAGGCACCTATAACAGACAAATATTACATCCAACAGCTAAAGCATACGGACAGAAAAACAACTACACTGATAACCAATTAAAAACTTCAATAAATGTTTCAAAGAAATATAGTCAACATTTTTCACCCGTGCACAAGGGGCTCTTTGGGTTTTCAACTGTTTGTTGGGCACAAAACGTTAAGAGGAAGTCACCTTGGGTTTCTGAGAAGTTGTAAAAGGGATTTTTTTTACT
Source organism: Ctenopoma multispine (assembly GCA_034779795.1). Lineage (NCBI taxonomy): Eukaryota > Metazoa > Chordata > Actinopteri > Anabantiformes > Anabantidae > Ctenopoma > Ctenopoma multispine. The sequence goes on from JAUYWH010000014.1 coordinate 2,360,104, forward strand.
TATTACACTGAACAGATGATAAACAGAAAGGCGAAAACATTATTAATATACTATTAGTGGTTGACAGTATCTCTCAAAGCTCCCAGAGCTGATGCAACTGATGGACAAATACTTCAAAATAACACAAAACGCAATATATGTGAACCAAAATCTTTCAGTTTTATTTATTTTAAAATGTTAATGGTTACGGTATGGCTTTTACCAGTGGTTACTATTTAATTGTGCCATTTAATTTTAAAATACACTGTTCAAAAATGTTAACATACATCTTGACAACACATCAGATCTGTGGGGAATGGGGGAAAAAAAGCAAACTGACATGGACTGAGTAATGCGTTAGGAATGAACAAATACAAAATTTAAATTATCAAGCTACAGAGGGCCAAATTCAAAGACCCTGATCGTTCACACCAGTGGCCCGCTGGAGGTCACTTTGTAGGGCTCTGGCACTACTCATCCTGTTCCTCCTTGCTCAAAGGAGCAGATACCGGTCCTGCTGATGGGTTAAGGACCTTCTACAGCCCCGTCCAGCTCTCTTAGAGAAACTGCCTGTCTCCTGGAATCTCCTCCACGCCCTTGAGACTGTGCTGGGAGACACAGCAAACCTTCTGGCAATGACATGTATTGATGTGCCATCCTGGAGGACTCCCTGAGCAACCTCTGTAGGGTCCAGGGATCCCCTCATGCTACTAGTAGTGACACTGACCACAGCCAAATACAAAACTGGTGAAAAAACACTCAGAAAAGACGAGAAAGGAAAAAGGTCAGTGGCCTAAACCCGTTAAACCATTCCTGTCTTTGGGGTCGTCTCATAGTTGCCCATCTAGTGCACCTGTTAATTTCATTAACACCAAAGCAGCTAAAACTGATTAGCAACCCCCTCTGATACCTAACTGACCAGATCAATAACTCAGAAGTTTCAATGACTTGATTAGAAAGTGGTCCTTTAATGTACTCTGAGCAGTGTATTTTGTCTGCTATAGATGCTTCACTGTAGTGACATTTAAACCTACACTTTCCTGTTGAGTTCCTATTTTAAAGATGCCTTGAGGGTAAATTTAGTCATAATACTCTGACAAGATTTAACAAGAAAATGCTGACTTGATATGTGGTGTTCAAAAACGTCTGTCTGGCAGATATCAGGGAATGAGTGATCCACTGAAGATGTGCACCACGTTGACGTTACGCAGCATTTGAGTGGGACATAAAGCAATGATATAGATAAAAACATGTGTCAGATACACTGTTGGATAAATAACATTACTAGTGAACTGAACAGTATGCTAGGAGCCAGAAGCCAAACAAAATGCTGCCTCGCTTTACGTCAATGGCTCCTAGCATGACCCATCCCCCACTGCAAACTGAAAACCCAGCACTTTCACAGCTCGGCACGGTAAATTAATAAATAAACGTTAACACAGGGCGGCTTTAACTCTCACGTTTCCTCGTCCACAGCGTCGTCCTAACCACACTGATCCGCCCAAATTAGCGCCGTGTGGAGCCAGTGTAGCGAGCGGCTCCGAGCTCCAAGCCGTCAGTACCCGCATGCTTTGTCTTTTCGGCATCGGATTCACCGAGCGACAATGAGGCCATTTTGCGCTAGTAGCTAACAGTTAGCCGGCTAGCTAGCTGTGCTTCGAGTCCGCGCTGCTGCTAGCTAATGTTAACCGTTAGCTCGGCTAAAGCGAAAAATGGTGATCCGAAACGGTTCGAATTAGTCTCGGTTCGGGACTTAAATGTTTTTTTAAGTCGTACACGTTAAACAAAAAGAGTATGCTAACGTTAGCCCAATTAGCCAAAAGCGCCCACCCACCACCTCCACCACCCATCCTCCGCGGTGCTTCCTCCTTTCTAGCCAAAAAACAAGAGTTTTCGTTGCGGCCCGGTTGTTTTTAAGTTCCTAAAAGCAACAAACGGTCACTCGGGTGTCCGGTTTAAAAAAAAGTCTATCACCGGGTGGCCGGACAGCCGTACTCACCTCGTGTTTGTGTTATTTTATTCCCGTCTCGGTCATAGGATCGACGGCAGGGAAAGCGGAGATCAGGTTCAGATGAGATCATTCATGCCACGGCTTCAAAAACTGAACTACCTCTGTCCTGCTGCTGCTGCTGCGGAGCACTGCGAGAGGGAAGGAAGGGAGGCAGGGGGAGGGGAGCCGACAAAAGCCAGCCATATGCCAGGGATTCCTCTCTAATGATTTCTGCCTGCTTTCTCTCCTGCTAACGCTGTAACGACACAAACAACCGCGCCAGCCTGTAACGAAATGTTCTGTGTGAAAATAAAAATAATAAGAGCGGAGCTGGGGTTAAATGTACGGAAGACAATCAGGGCCATTGTAGAAATGTTATTTGAGTTCTGACTTTTATCTCAGAACATGAGATTAAACTCAATTAAATTAAAGATTTCCGGCATTAATAAACTCAGAATGAGATCAAAGTCAGAATTCTAAGATTAAACTCAATTACCATTTAATGTACGGATGTAAATTATAACCGTAGTGTAGGAAGGAACTCTACCGCATCTACTACATCTAAGCTATTACTTATTTACAGCTTGTTTACATGCATTATCCCTTCTGATCAACCATACCTCCTTTGGTTCCTTTATGTATACGGGGTTGTTTTTGTTGTTGTACGTGTTCTTTTTTGCTATAGAGCCAAAATTTCTATGTAATGTAACACCCATCTAATGTATCACCCAGAATTTCTCACTCATGGGGTAATACAGTTTGTTCTATTCTATTCTTTTCTACAGTATAATAATCATTTTAATTAAGTTGTTTGGTGTTAGTAACCTTTTTGGAATTAATGATATGTGAAGTTACTTAAATAACAAAACATTAGTAGTGGAGGAGCAAAGGCAGTGAAGAACTTAGGCCTTTTGCTTAAGTAAAAGTACTTTAATTACATGATAAAAAGTACCTGGTATACAAATACTTTAATCATTGATGGATTCACATAAAGGTTATTTGAGCTAGCTTATACACAGTATGCTACGTTATAGTTTATTTTTCTAATTCTATTTGGTAAGCTATCAATGTTCTAAAAGTGAGTAGAAACTAGTAACTTTAAATATATGAACTGGAGTAAAACAAACAAAAAATGACTGCTTCATAAGTTGCTATGATTAGCTTTTAAGGTGAAAGTAATGGAGAAGGAAGTAGTCAGGTTTTTCTCTTAAGTACAGTAAAAGTGCTAATGCTTCAGTGTACAAATACTCAAAATGTTACTTGAGACTCATAATATGCTTCATGTAATAAAAGTTAAAATACTTGGTAGGCAGAATGGTCTTGTCCACAATTACATTATTATTATTATTATTATTGATGGATTAATGTACATGTTACAACTGCAGTAACAGACCCAAGTAAATTTAAAGTACAGTAAGTATGTATGTAAAAGTATGCAGACACAATACTAGAGCCTATACTTTGTTATTGTATTAATATCTGACTGTATGTACTGCTGGGTTGTTGTCTTTATTAACACATTATAAATATATAATTATAATTATTCTTATACAAGTAAAAGTCTTTCCTACATTCTATATTATTGGATTAATTTAAGCACTGCATCACTATGTCACTGCTGGGTTTTCTTTCTTTTTGTTTTTAACCACAGGTGTAGGTGTGATTTGAAACTGTGAGTTCGCGTTCATGAGATCAGTTACAAAATATCACGATCTCTACCTTAACAGTAGAGTGAAATTACTTTAAATGCTTCCTAGTATTTAGCAGAACAACAGGTTTTCTTTTAGTTTTCTCCAGAGGAGAAAGAGATTGTTAAGCACTTATCTGTCTTGTTGTCTTGTTGACAGATATTAATAGAAATGTATTTGGTATTAGTTTGTATTGATAACAAGGTCAATAACCTCAGGTGCAACCATCTTACAGCTGCTATGTAAGGATTCAAAATTCTCTGTGTTTATCTACAGTATTCCTGAATTTTCCCTTTACAAACTTTCAAAACTTGTCACTCCCATCTGTAGCCACTTTCTCAATCTACTGCTGCCAGGACTACCGCACACGCACCACCCTTTGCATGCGATACGTTTAATGACCAGTAATTATCAGTGCTTGTGATGCTTATTACCTCCGCCATGGAGGTTTTTTGATAATTAGTTTAATCTGTCTTCGCATAAACAGTGTGTGTTTCACAAACCTATAAATTATTTGGACGACTGGGGTCGAGCCTGAAACCAGCTGAGTAGGCTTCTTCACTGATGCAGGAACTCTTGGGCACAGTAGCTGTGTTTGAAACGAAGGCTTGAGGGGGTGTTTAGGGTCAGTTTCACTGGAATTAAGTGGTGGGAATGTCGCATTGTCTCCATCATCTTCTTTTCATCTCACAGCAACAATCTTTAGTAAAGGAGACATGAAAAAATGATGAGTTACGTGCATGTTTTTAGTGGCATGGTCTGGACATTTCCCTGCTTACTGTCTAATATGGAAATTCAGCTGACTGGTGTGTTTACTGGGAGCCATGTAAATGTTTAGGGCAAACAGTTGTATCTTACTTATTTCCATTATTTATTTAAAAGTTGTACTGCTCCATTAACTCCTCTCTGATCTCATATACAGTAACTACTCTACCTAACATTTTACTAAGTAGCTTAAACTGGGATTAGAGGAACTGGTTTCAGGTTTTATGCTCCTTACAAACGAAACAAGACGCAATGAGCTGTGAAACTACTTATAATTCTGCTTGTAATTGCTTCAGTTAATGTGAAACTAATTGTGTTTGTCTCTAGATTTAAACTGTTCTTGTTTAGTTCTTGTACAAATGTTGAGTCTAAAGAATAAAACTTTAATTAATCAATTTATTTGTCAACAAAATGTAAGAAAATAAAAAAAAGCTCAACAGTCCAAAACTGAAAAACATTTATAAAAGGATGTAATAAAACAGGCAAACGCAGCAAAGCTTATTGTGTAACTAGAGAAAATTTAACAGATTTTTTAATTAAATTAAATTTTGATTCTTAAATCTCTGTGTGCTGATTGATTGATTAAGCCTTTTAATTTTACATGTCCCTGACAAAGCAGCTATTTTAGATCACTGTGTAAATGTAAACGTATATGTAGATAAGAAAAGATCTTTATTTGCCATTTGTACACATACACTCAGTCTGAGTGCACAGGACTTTAAAGCCGAAGTCAGGTGACCAGACAAGACCACAAAAAATAGGGACAATATTTCAAGTATAAACTAAATTATGCTACGTTTAAGAAACTCATGTATTGTGAATCTTAAATCACTATAGCTTGGTAAATATAATACACTTCTAGATGAGATAGATTTTGTGTTTATTTTGTTTTTGCTGTCAGTCTGACTGTGGCAGGAAAGAAACTGTTGTGGAAGCGTGTGTGTGTGTGTGTGTGTGTGTGATGAAACTATCCGCTCTGCTGCGTCTCAGGCTGTACGCTGACTGTTTCGGTCTGAGGAGGGTGCGACCTGGATGATGAATGTCCCTGATGATGTGTTGGGCTCTTTTCTTGCAGCATTGTGTGTCCATTGATGTAAGATCAGTCCTTATAAATCTCTCTGCAGTCTTAATGACTCTCTGGAGAGCCTTCCTCTCTGCCTCTGTAGTATTTCCATACCAGACAGTGATGGCAGTAGTGAGGATGCTCTCCACCAGTCCTCTGTAGGCTTGAGTGAGGGGGCGAATGCTCACTCCCACCTTACTAAACGACCTGATGAAATAAAGCCACTGCTGGGCTTTTTTCACCGTGACTGTGGTGTTTACAGTCCAGCTCACATGAAACCCAAGGAACCTGTGGCTGTCAGCTCGCTTCACCTCAGTCCCATTGATGTAGAGAGGCTGCAGAGGTGGGGCGCGTTTCCTAAAGTCTACAATTATTTCACATTTTTTGTCTACGTTGAGGTAGACAGTCCCTGCATGCAGAGTCATCCCTGCTCTTTATGAGGCCAAGGATGGTCGTGTCATCAGCGGGCTTGATGATGACAGTGTTGTCCTGGGCGGAGACACAGTCGTGAGTGTACAGGGTGAAGAGCAGGATAAACATCAAAAAACAACACTTCTTCTTCTTTTTCTTTAAGCCTGATTAGATCCAGGTGACTCAATGTGGTCACTGCTGTTTTAAACCTTTGTTATCAGATACATTCTTCAAAATATAATTTTCAAAGCTGTTTGTGAAGAGTGTTCAAAGGTAAATGTGTTTAATCCATTTAAATATACCATGAACCACAGTCTCCATTCGACTGCAGCCATCAAAGTTCCACTTGGATGCTTTCCACTGATTTGTAGAGATTAATTTAATTTAGTGTGTCCCAGTGTGATGCTCTCTTTTCTATCTTTTCCCAAGTGACCTTTCCACTCCTTTATTTTCGCTGGATCTGTTATTAACTCCCAATACCACTATCCCATATTTTATCCTGCAAATGTAATATTTAAACTCTGCTTCACTTATTTGTTTTTCCAACTTTGATTTGATTTCCTTTTAATCCATCTTTTTTCTTCTTTTTTTTTCACAATGACGTCTGTTGTTCCTTTTGCCACTGGAAAGCAAAATGAGAAACTTTTAAACTTTTGCGTTATAAAGGTTTTTATGTAAAGTTGACAAAAAGCTTTGATTTGGGTAATTTTAGAGATGGACTGGAGATAATTGAAGGGAACCTATGTTAACTATCTCACAGACATTTACTTACTACTGAAGCGTGTTTGACAGCCTTTGGCCGCAAGGTGTCGCCGTACATCGTAGAAAACACAGTTTAGTTATTCTGTTTGAAAAGCTGTAGGCAGTAGTATCTTAACAATGAGCAACTTTTTCTCTAATTCGCTCTTCTAATTCCTTAAATTTGACAGTATATTTTTAAATTTCACAGGTGGCGGGACAACACATATTCTTTTAGTCAATCAGTTTTCTCCTTTTTTATTGTCTGTGTTTTCCACATTGAATAAAATCACTGAATGAACAGATTATACTGTTCAAAAATAAAAAATGCGGATTCTCAAATCTTTATAGCTTTATGTGAAATAACAACAAAAACAACTGAGCAAAATGTTTTTTAAATCAGAAAATGCTAACATTAACTATAAGTGTTAATTAGCTACAACTTACGCTCATTTTAATAAGAACATTGTATTAATATTAATAAAACCTTACAGGTCAACATGGGACGTTGACGTTTAAATACAATTTTTTGCAAATATAATGACAATCTAAGTCAAATAATTAGACCTATGTGATATTACGTAAAAATAATAAATAAAGTTCTACATGTTTTAATATGTTATACCGAATTGATTGAGCTCTCAAATACTGAGAAACACTGCATCTGATTGGGGGATGTGTTCAAATATATATATATATATATATCTTTATATTAAATTTGACAAGCATGTGAGTAAATTCACTGACATTATTTAAAATTTTAAGACAATGAAGATAAATCACATTTTCTGTTTGTTTGCCTACTTTGAAGAAGTTACTAAGTTACTTCGACGCGGAACGGTTCTTCAGAAAAACACTTCCGGGACGGGGGACACTCTAAGGTCGTTCCACAAAGTTCCGTTTCCAGCAATTTCTGTGAACGGCGGATATAGGCAGGAGCACCGCTGCTGAGAGCCAGTGGCAGCTAGAGGCTTCTAGAAGCAACGTGCACCGGGACAGACACCGGGCAGCAGGAGTAGTCTGCACACAGCGTTTCACAATTAACACGTTTATTATCATTTTAAAAAGCTGACTGAATGGCGAAGTGGGGAGAAGGTGACCCTCGCTGGATTGTAGAAGAGAGAGCCGATGCTACTAATGTCAACAACTGGCACTGGTGAGAAATGATGAAAGGACACTAACGGTTAGCTAGTGCGCTAATGCTAACATCACAGATTTAGCTCGTATTAATAATAAGGGCTAAATAATTAAACCATAACTATGTCAGGCACTGTTGATAGTTTGTTCACGGTCAGTTGTAACTGTAAGGTGTTGTGTTTCGCTGAATCAAAGTGTCACATTTGCTATAAAAAGCCGAACTATCCTTATAATCATATTAGCTAGCCTCGCTTGTAGCTAGCTATTGTAGCTTCAGATACGAGGACTGATGCTTGTAAGCGTCAGTGGAGGTTAAAACTGTTGTTTCTTTGTTAGCTTAAACATAACTTTATGTGTGTCGGTGTAACAACATGCTGGGTAGTGTCATTACAGTTCTTAAGTGCTCTGCTACCGTTGTTACACCTGCATTAAACACGTGAAGTAGGCCCGTCTGCAACGTGACTTTAGAGGTTAATTCTAATATGTTTTGTATTGTCGAAACTATCTGGCTTCTCATTTTTCTGTTGTCGTCGTCGTTTCGGTTTTATAACGAGCAGAAAGTGCCTGAAAAGGGGGCTCAGGTTTACCGGTTGCAGAATATTACCTGCTCCACTACCATTACAGGTTTATAAGTGTTTTTATAGACTTCATATTTATCTGTTTGACCATGTTTAACCCGTGTTTAATGGTTAACTATCAATTTTATTAGGAATTATTGTTACATACAGTAAGGAAGAAATCCACAAAAACAGTAATAAATGTAAACAGTAATAAATGTAAATAAATTAACCCACTACTGATTTGATATACACTATACTGCCAAAGTATCAGGACACTCCTCCAAATCAATGAATTCAGTGCACAATTTAGTAACGTCTGGTTCATAAGGACATGGATGAGTGAGTTTGGTGTTGACTGGCCTGCAAAGAGCCCTGACCTCAACCCAGTAGAACACCTGTGGGATGAATTAAAGCAGAGCCAGGCCTTCATGTCCAACTCTCCCATAAACACTTCTAAACCTTGTGGACAGACATCCAAGGAGAGTTGAAGCCATTATAGTGTGTGTGTGTGTGTAAAGGCGAGTGTCACAATATTTTTTTCAATATAATGTATTTTACAGTTAGGCTGGTCACTGTGTCAAATCATAATGTACATAAATATATTTCTTCTGACAAATCTAAAATGTTACTCTAAGACTCAAAGTCAAGTCTTAGGCAACTATTAGATTTGTTGTATTGCAGATGCTATTGTGACCATATGTTTATTTCTTAATGTCTTTATTAGAATATAAATAATAAATGTACTGTAAACTTGACACCACTGTTACAGAAGAAAATGTCTTTGACCAGTGAAAGCAAGAAGCTGTCATATATCCCCAAATTCTGAATCCCTCCTGACTTAAATTTGTCATTATTATACTGATATCAACTAGAAGTTCGTCATTTATGAAGAGCACGAAACACCAATCGATATAGATAATTACTCCTCAACAATAAACTGATGGGAATGTAATGTTCACCTGTTGTGCTCTCTCTGCTCTGTGCTGGACTCCTAAGGACTGAACGAGATGCGACAAATTGGTCATCAGACAAATTAAAATCCCTGCTGCTCGGGTTGAGTGTGGAAGGTGAAGAGGGGAAGTGTGAGGTGACAGAAGTCAGCAAGTTGGACGGAGAGGCCTCAATTAACAACCGCAAAGGGAAACTTATTTTCTTTTATGAGTGGAATCTGAAAGCTACTTGGACTGGTAAGAAAAAGACTGGGATTACTATTAAAATAATATTTATAAAATATGTGCTACAAGTAGCAGTGATGCTCATAGGAAAATAAAGGAAATAAACATCTGACCTGTCTGCCACAATGTGTAGATGACCACATTCTCACTTTTGTAAAGTAGGAAAAAGCACAGTGAAAATGGATCAGTGGATAAGGAAGAAGACCAGCTGATCAGAACTAGAGAATCATTGCTGACACACTTACTTTGTTTTACTAGGAAAATCCAACTCAGGAATCAAATATAAAGGATCGATTGAAGTTCCCAACTTGTCTGATGAGAACGACATGGAGGATCTGGATGTGAGTTTCAGTTAGTGGCTTTTGTTGGTGATTTCTGATTGAGTGGTGCAGGTACAGTGTAGTAACAGCTCGTCCTGTGATCCTTTGTCCAGATTTCAGTCACATTGAACAAAGATGAACCAGACACACCACTGATCAAACTGATGAAGACAAAAGGAGCAGAGAAGATCCGTGAAGCTCTGGGAAGCTACGTCGGGTTCTTAAAAACAGGTGAGTAAGACCCGACCTGTGGAAGTCTGCACATGTTTTAAAAGTTCAGTTATAGCGATGAGTTATTTCTGCGAGTTATGATGATGAGCCCATAGAGGTTTTTTTTGTGAGTTAACAAGGACACAAAACAATACCAGACAAAAGCCAACAAAATTGGCTATGTGTGAACATTTCCATTTAAAACAAAAGAACTTAAAACTCCTAGAAACTGATGCTTTGATGCTGTAACAAGAAAATTAACAATATGCATAGATCTCTGCCACATGATGTGATCTGAGTCTGGGGCTTTGTTTCGAGCGCTCGGCTGTGCTTTTGTAGCTGTCATCACTAGACTCTCTCTCTGTAGAGACAAGAATATGTTAGTGGTGTTTGGGTCTGTTGTGAGGACCAGTCTAAAGCATCATTTGTGGTACTTTTGTCCTGACTTTTCAACAACTCCAAACCACAGCCTTGGCAGAAGTAGTCTATCTTTCTTTGGTTGGAGAGTTGTGTCTCTCTCCTTATTCCACAACTACAGTGTTCTCTGTCCTCTGTTTGTTTGTGTTGCCTGTTGTGCCAGGTGTAAGAACACAACAAAATAATTAATAGAGCATAACATGAAACAATAGATGTTTTTCTGTCATCTTAAGCCCTAAATGTGCTTATATTAACTACTGAACATTTATTTCAATAATCAATAGATTCAACAATTGTCTGAATTCATCATTAAGAAGTGATAACAAGTAATTCAGCGATGATGAAGATAAAGCTGATTTTAACATTAAGTTGTTGTTCTTTCGCTGCAGAGTTCACACAGGGAATGATCCTGCCAACAGCTAACGGTGTGGCCAAGCCACAGTCCACCTCACAGTCCAAAGCCAGCCACGACAAAACTCAGGTTTGTGCTGGTGCAAAAGATTTCCAGGCATCAGCTACATTTTTAAACAAGACACTAAATCCTTGAAAGATTTACTGGAACAGAAACAGCAGTTATGCACCATCATAGTTTGTCTTGCAGCGGTGCTGCTGATCTTCTGTCACCAGACTTTGCTCCTGTTTCTTGAACAGATTTCCTCCTCAAGCAGCACAGCTGCTCCGGTCAACACCAGCCTCAGCACCGGCGTGAAGATCCCCACCTGTAAATTCAGCATAAGAGAAACTTTCCTCACGTCACCAGCTGATCTCTACAGGGTCTTCCTCAACCAGGAGGTGAGCGTCACCTGTTAATCGTCAGTGTCTGAACCTGCTGTGGTTCAGTTTGATGGAAAGCACTTAACAAAGGTTTGAGTTGACTTCAATCAGTGTGTGATTTTTGGCTAATTAAAGCGTTTGTTGTCTGCGAGCAGATGGTCCAGGCGTTCACACATAGTTCGGCGACAGTGGATGCAGAGCGAGGGGGGAAGTTTCGTCTATTAGAAGGAAATGTCTTTGGTGAATTCACAGATCTGGTGAGAGTCAGCGCTCCAGCGTTTAAACCTTAAAATGACGATACAGAACGTTTTTTATTATTTGTTCTGCTCTGCTTCTGTTGACTTAAACTATTTTTTCCCCACTAGGTTCCTGATGAGAAAATAGTCATGAAGTGGCGATATAACAACTGGCCCTGTGGTATGTAAAGTCCTTGTTTGTGCAAAACTAGTTTCAGTGTTAAGAGCAGGACACATGATTGATGGTTTGGGTGAACTCCACACTGAAGCTAACGTGGCTGTTTCTTTTTCACAGAGCATTACGCCACAATCACGTTGAACTTCTTGGACCGAAACAGTGAGACGGAGCTGAAGGTGGAGTGCCGAGGCGTCCCAAACAGCGAGGAGGAGCAGACAAAAGAAGGCTGGAAGAGATACTACTTTGAGGCTATTAAACAGACTTTTGGCTTCGGAGCGCGGCTCTTCTGAAGCCTGTAGTACTGTTTTCTCTTCTTTCTTTTTGTTCGTTGTTTTTTTTAAACTTACTGTCCTCTGATGTCTCTGGCACAGGAAGTCCCACTGTAAACTCATCATGAGAGTTAACGAGAGGTGAAATAAGAGAGGCCAGCCTGTCACCTGTCTGTGTATGTGTTAATGTTTCAGTTTTGAGTATATTTGAATCTACATTTTCCCCCTCAGTATTTGGATCAGGTGTTCGAAGGAGCGGAAGCAGACTGTGTGCGTAGTTTGACTCGGGAAGGAAAATGGATTGAATAAAGCAAAGAAGACTCTATTGAACCACTAATGCAAATTGGCCTCTGCGTCTATAAATATGTAATTATTGCAAGAGTTAAAATAAATGTTGTTTTTCTTATTTGAAAAAAGTAACTTTGAAAATGAATGTTCATTTTTTTCTACGTATTTTACTCTTTTGAGGTGTAACTGTAGTCAGGATGCATGTTTCATTTCTAGCTGTCAGACGGAGGAACGACTATTGGATGTGAGCTTTACTCGCGAAGTCTGTCGCTGATCACTGAGCAGTACAGTTTCACTCAGACTCGATTTCATGTGCATCACAAACCCAGCGTGCGCCTGGATGATCAGAGCCCTTCAGCAGGAACGTTGCTTGATCTCATGCAAACAGTTTGAACTCAATTATGCAGGTAGCTAATATAAAGAGAGACGTTTTGCAATATTTGGCTTCAAAATGTACATTTACATTAAAGAAATGCTTTCAGAACATATATTTATTCAGAATTTCATCCATTGACAGTGTAAAAAAATTAGTTTCTTGGAATAAACCAATTCCTGTTGCTCTTTGTTTTTTTTTATTTCTGTCAAAACACCTTTAACTTTTTCACATCTGTGGTTCAGAGAAGTTCAACTTATTTATTTACATCTTATTATTTATTTTCACATTTCATATGCAAATGTTTTCTGCCTTTAAAACATTAATTTATACAAGTGCTCTAAAATGAAACGCTCGAAATAGAAACCGCAAAGGCCACTATTTAGCAACAGAAGCACTTAATTTGGTTTTAAAGATGGCTGCAGGACACATTTTCAGAAACAGGAGAGAGAACTTTTCACACGGACGTAGCGTGTAGTGCTCCAGAGCGGCAGCACAAGCCTGACGTCAAAAAAACAAAGATGCTGATTGTAAAAAATGTGGAAACTAAAGCGTGACATCAGATCTTCAGTTCAGCTACAAATTAAAAGCTGTTAAATGTGCTTTTCAAATTCAGTTATACAAAAAGTCATCAATCAGCAAAAAAGGTTTTGGATACAGAGCGTTTAAATTCCACCTCCTAAAACGCATCTGCTCCAAATAATTAACAAAAACATTTTTTTTCTTTTCCAAGAACAAAACATCATTCACCCCCCCCCCCCCAAAAAAAAACAGTGTTTTAACAGGTAAAGGTCTAATAACTGAAACATTTCTTCACCCAAATCAGTCCCTGCCATCTCAGCCGCTTTTAACAGTGAGTATATTTTCCGAACCAGCCAATCGTAGACATACATGACGTGAAGTCGCTGAGCTCACAGCTGTTTCCTCTGGTCGTGGACTCACAGTCAAAAGCAGATGTAGAGCTCTGATTCCTGGAAGAGAGACCGGAAGTGAGTCACTGACTGGAAAACACGCAGGAATGTTATCAAGCTCTTCATAACTCTGCGTTATTACCAACATCACAGCAACTGTTAAATTATATGAAGGTTTCTTTTTCACATGGTCTAAATTGCGTCACGCAGGCGCCACCTGCTGGAGCTCAGGTATAAAGACGAATTTTGTTCTTCACCTCGCGTTGAGCAGGTGAACACACCTTAAAAAATCTATCATTTCAATAAGCTTTAAAGACGGTGATCAGGTTATGTTCTATTCTCTTCATCTTAAATATGGTTCAGACAGGAACACAGAGAGCAGAGGCTGAATAAACGAGCCAACACAGTAAAACGATAAGGACGGAGCTCATTTCGGGGGTTTGGATCACACGTCACACGTCACAGGACACGTACACTGGAGCTGGAGTCGATGTCGAGGCTCCTCCGCGGCACCACTTCCCCCAAGTCCGTGGTTTTCTTGGCAGAAATGTGGCGGCGTTTGGTTCTGGAGAGAACGGGACAAATTCACATTACAGCAAAAGCAGATGACGTAGCTGACGAGCAGAAAATGGACCCAGCGGTTCAGATAAAAAAGCTAAAACATCTTCTGGTTTCAGCCTGTCGGATGCTTTTCTTGACATCTGAAACATTATTCTGATCATTATTCTTGGGACCATTTCGCTTGTGCACCTGAGAATGTGCAGAGATGTGCAGCAGCTACCACGAAGCATCAACTTACATCTTCAGACGGTTTAATGGACAAAACTACTATGAGTTTAAATGATGAATAAACATTTGAGCCTGAAAATAGTTAGGAGACACGAGATGAAACTCGTTTTCCGTTTCAGTTTAAGTGACAGATTCCAGCTTCTCAAACAGCAGCCTGAGCGCTGGTGTCAGTCCAGTCTCTACCTGTATAACGGCCACATACTCAGGCCTCTGTGGTCCTTCTGGGCTGCCGTAGACGTGGCTCGCTCCACCAGCTCTTTCAGGAAGTGGAAGAGCTTCTCTGACTCTATGCACTGCTTCCTGAGTAACAACGCAGTGAATCAGTCTTCTACTCTTTCTGTACATAGCTTCACATGATGAAGACAGAATAACTGTTTTACTCACATGTGAGCGACCGACATGACGGTGCTGGGCTTCGACTGCGTTATCAGACAGGTTTGGGTCAGCAGAGACTTCAGGAACATCTCCAGCGCCCGCGCTGATCTCTGCAGTTCAGGATTTCACAGCTGAAGCTGGAAACGTCTTGTTTGAGTTTTAAAATTTGAAAATGAAAGATGCAGAATGGTCCAATGAGACAAAGTTCGGATGTTAAATTGACTTTTTTGTGGAAAGACCACGTTAAGCATCTTGATGCATGAGTGGAAGGAAAACTAGACACAGAAACAGCTTTTGATTTGCTCTGTATTCATGAGGTGCTGCAGGGAGGCCACACTGGAGGAACTACAGCCCCCAGAATGCCTTGTGTCGTAGGAAAGAGTCCTCTGAAGCTCTGAGCACCAACCCTAACTCCATCAGCAGCGTTTGAAAGGATACAGATGATCACAGGAACGGCCATGGCGATCCTCCCCACCTCGGTGTCCTTCTGCATGATCTTTTTGATGCGACTCTGGGAGCAAAAACAAACACTTGACAAACCATCATCCACACAAACCACCCACAGCCCATGCTACATCAGAAACACTGATAAAAATAAAGTTACAACCAGTATGTTCTATCATCGTCTGTGTATCATCGACAAAGAAACATTAAGAGAAGTCATTTATTAACTGAAGTGCATGTAAACGTAATATTATTACAACGAAATGAACCGAAACGTTTGAAATGAGAGTTTTTTTTAGGTTAAATGTGTCTTCAGAGCAAGAAGCAAGACACAAATATTAGTATAAGTTTATGACATGCGCAGTGTCCGTCTGCACGGTAAACATCCCGCAGTGACTCTCATGTCGTTCAGACTTGCTGGTGGTGGTGGTGGTGGTGGTGGTAGTAGTAGTAAGAGTATTAGTAGTAGTAGTGTTTACCAGGCTGTCAAGATTCAACCCAGATTTCCAACAGCCCCTGAACGCAGCGGCTGCTCCTGCTCTCCATGCTACATGAGCATTTAGCGTGTTTTCGGTTTCAGACCTCCGAGCAGCTCTAACGTGGCAGAATCACGGTGCTACTCACCGGGGGGAACCGCACGTTGTACCTCCGCTTCTGTCCGGGCATCGTACTCGCTGTGACCCGCGCGCTCCGACCACACGCTTCATGTTTTTACCGCAAACCGCTGCCGCGTCCATTTGTTTACTATCAGCAGGAAGAAACGTGGGGAAGTGATGGAGACACACACACACACACACACACACACACACCTGAGGTCAACCCCCGTGACCCCGGCGGTGACGTCACGGCCGTTAACAAAATAAATCAGAACAATCAAATGATCACAAAATGATCAAATGTTCATTCACATCATGATGATGTGAAATAATTACTGACTACAGAAAAAACACTGTTATAATTAATATTGATGAACATACAGCTGATTCATGTGTTTGTGTAATAAATACACTTTTTACATGTTGTCTCTTTAGTTTTTTGTTTGTTACAACACCGTCTACACTTTTTCATTGTCGCTCTCTGAAAGTATCATCTTTACCATGTAATATGCAGAAAATGTAGTTTCTGAAAATATGACAGAAGTAAAAATGTTGACATCATTTATCAGACGTGAACTTTAGTCACTAATATTATTAAGATGTTTGTCCACAGTCGACCTCTGAGCGCTGACGGATGAAGGACAGGAAGTTCAAACCACAGACAATGCAGCAGTGTCCAGTGGAACTGAGGAAGCCTTCCAGATGAGACACCTCCTGCTGCTAATCCAGTTGCCACCAACGATGGCCTGATGCTTGATGATGCTTGGTAATTAATAAACCATGTATTACACATTTACATAGTCTTAATGGATGCAGCACAGTGGCAGTGGTGGTGCTGGAGAGCTGCTGGACAACATGGGCGTTTTAATCTAAGCTTAATGTGTTTGCAGTTACAATCCATTATCTGCAGTATATGACTCTGCCTGCAGCACGATGACTACAAAGGTCAAAGATAAAGTTTGATGGTATTTATTAGGTTCTGAGGTTGCACAACACTAATAAAGCTCCGAACCACCAGGAAGGTTATTATTTCTGTATTAGTTCTTCTTCTTGGCATGAAAGACGACAACATGCTCCACTCTGTGCTGTTTGCCGTTTGTATATCTGCCACCTGTCACGTACACGGTAGGTGATCAGAAACGTTTCCTGTGCCTCGTTTTACAGCACAACCACAAAATCTCAAACAAATGATGGAATATTTCTCTTCTCTGTTGCAGGCCACACGTTAAGAGGAGAAGAGGAACATTTCAATCAGGTGTTGTTGTTTCTGCTTTATACATATATATATATATATATATATACACACATATATCTGCTGTATTATGTTTACACCTTAGTGCAAATGATCAGCGTTCAGCTCCTGACCCTCCACTCAGACCTCTCCACTTCACACTGCGTTAACAGTGGGAATGTGACTGTGTGGTTTTCCTGCAGGAAGGTTTACGGACAGTTTTTCCCCAGAATCGTCTGCATCCTCCGTTTCAGTGTCCTGACATGAGTCCTTCTCCCACCGTCCCCACTTCAGGTGAGTCGGCTAATAGGTAAAGTTTTATTTGTGGATATTTCTTGTTGTGGGAGCAACACACCTGCACTGAAATGTTTAAATATGCCTAAGATCTGGATTTTATGAGGCTGCAAATCTGGTGAAAAACAAAAACTAAGTTTTTTGGTTTCCTCTGTTTTCTTCTGTTCTAGTTGAATATGTCAGAGCTGCAGATGTTAAAGTCATCGCTGCACTGGGAGACTCGTTAACTGTGAGTGAAGTGGATTTATGGCAGTTAATCATGACAGTCAGTCATCATGTTAACCATTACTATGTTTATCATTAAGAATAAAATGTTATATTAAGACAATGTTTTTCCTAATTCAGATTTTCGTCTGTGTTTTTTATTGCAGACAGCTATTGGTGCCAACGGCTCTACAATTTTATCAATACCTTTTGAATTCCGTCAAGTGTCTTGGAGGTAAACCAACCAGTCTTTTCCTACTTTCATTTGTGTCTAAAACATGTGAAGATAACCATCATAAACCTTTAATGTTATCTTATCTTCTATGGGCTAATTATTAAATCATGGTTTTAATGCTCTGACGCTGTGCTCCTTCCCTTTCTTTCACGGTAGTATTGGAGGTTATGGGACTTATCAAAATGTCATCACACTGGCGAGTAAGTTTGTTTTTGTTCAGCGGGTTGGTTTAAAGATAATCTAAGTGGCTGCTACATTTACTACATTTCAAAATGTAAAACCACATGTTTAAAACTACACGAGCTAAGATAATGAGCCAGTAAATGGAAAAAATAAAATCAGTTTTAATCAGTATTTTTACCTCACAGATTATTATTACACAGACACATAAATGAAGGTTCAGTTCACAAACTCAGTACTCAAATATGTAAGTACTTTCTCACTGCGATACAGGTAGAGGTACTAAGTACATATTCTACAGAGATTGGGCCACAGAAACAGGAAACAGCTGGTACCTGCTTCCTGAGAGCATTTTGTTTTATTTCTGATGAATGTTTGAAATAAATTGTTCTTTGTTTCCAGATATTTTCAAACTCTTTAATCCCAAACTTCTGGGTCCATCCCCGATGATGACGATGCACGGTTACCCTACAACTGTCAACGAGACCGGTTTCAACTTCGCTGTCACCGGGCACAACACCCTGTAAGACTGGACTCTCGCTGCGTCTTTCTGTTGCTTCTGCATGTTTTACTTTGGGGTTTCCTCTTTTTCTTTGTCTGTATGGCCTGCAGTAACCATCACTGAAACTATGCTTCAAATGTCATCACCTGGGAGGAGAATGTGTCTTTCAAATCACTGTGTTATGAGCTGAAATAATTCCAGCTTCACTTCCATCATGTGAAACTGTTTCAATGACAGCACTGTGCGTGTCCTCCTACAGCAACGTCTCAGATCAGATAAGACACATGATAGATACATTCAGGACTTATCCAGTAAGTTGGAGGGTTTAACCTTTTAATATCAGACAGTAAAACGTCTTCATGTATTGTCCTTGTGTGCCACCAAACAACAAAGCTTCTCTTTTAGGGTTTGAACTTCCAGGAGGACTGGAAGGTGGTGACGATGCTGATCGGGATGAACGACATCTGTGATTACTGCAAAAACAAGGTGTTAAGATGAGGCTTTGCATTTTTAAAGCACAATATTGGTCACATATATTCATGCTGGCATCTTTAAAGAGCAACTAACCACCAGGTGAAAGTCTTTTTTTTAAAATCACTTTGCCTCAGTGATGTAATAGCATATCCAGAGTGCGCTGCAATGTTACTGTCGGGTGTGGTTTGTTCACACCCAACCACACAGGTGAGGCAGAGGGAAAGAGTGTTTCACAGCTCCGTATTAATACCGTTTAACTTAGATAAATATCTGTCTGGAGATGACAGCTACTACTACTCTACAGTTTGGATCTTGTCTGTGTGGAATGTTACAGTATGAAATATCATGGGACACACACAAAAAATAGTTTATACAATACATTAAATACTGAGAATGTAGAGGAATAAATAAAGTGAGGATCTGACAGGAATGAAACCCAGATCTCTGAAATCATTTGCTCAAACTCTCTCCACAGATTTTGTTCTCGCCTGACAACTTCATCCACCACATGACAGAAGCTCTGGACATGATGATGAATGAAGTACGCTTCATAAGACTGATGGCGTCACTGTCCTTTTCCTGTGTGATGACTGATGACTGCAGACTGTCAAACTGCTTCCTCGTGTGAAAACATGATTCGCTTTGGTTTCAGATCCCCAGGACCATCGTGAACGTGGTGCAGATTCTTCCCATGAAGCCTCTTAGAGAAGTTCAGAAACCAACTTTGGGCTGTCAGCTTCAAAAGTTACTTAAACCATTTTCTTCTTATGCTTATTAATAACATAGAGTGTGGATGTCCAGACCTCCTTCTGCTGCTGTACTTTGTATTGGTCACTGTGAATTAACATTTCACTGATGAACTAGCTCTAGTTCTGCTTTCTGCTCACAGGAGTTTCTGCTCCTGTCTGGTCCAACCTGCAGAAGACGCTGCTGACCTGAAGGAGCTGGTGGAGATTAACTACGAGTTCCAGGTGTGTGTTTATTCAGTGAAGTGTGCAGTGCCTGAATTATATTTTATTAGACGTCTGTGTGTTTTGTTTATGACTTTAATCAGTGTCATTCTCAGCTAATAACTGATATATGTTCTAATATATTAGCTGATTATACTTAATTTACTACTTAACCTACAGTAATAAAACTGTAAAATGAATGTTGTGGAAAGTCGCCTAGAACTTTTTAAATAGTACAGTATTCACCCAGTAGTAGTCTGAATATGTAATAATGAACATATGAAATGAACCATTCTGCATAAGAAGCACTTTTGCTTTTGTCTTTTTATTTTAATAATTTTAAATTCAGGACTTAACGAAGGAGTAACAGAGTATTTGAACATTTCACTGTTACCACTGACACTGTTAACTCATCAGATTATCTGTTTTTCTATAGAGAAGGTTAAAGAAGCTTCTCCTCAGTGATCGGTTTTTCAAAGAGGACTTTGCTGTTGTTCTGCAACCTTACTTAGAGAACGCAGGACCACCAAGACTTCCTGTACGTCACACTCACACACATGCTTATTGTAAAGAGCATTAAACATGGCCGTCAATTAAAAAGTCTGTTTTGTTTCCTCTCTTCAACTTCAGAACGGGACATTCGACTTCAGCTTCTTCACAGCCGATTGTTTCCACTTCACTGTGAAGGGTCACGAGGAGCTGGCAAAGGGCCTGTGGAACAACATGGTGACGTTTTAAATGTTTCACTTGCATAAAATATGGACAATTTTATCACTAGTTTTAATCCAACTGAATTAAATAGGGTTAAAACTTTCTGATAGAATACAAAGGTGTTGTTAGACTCTCTCAGCTCTTTACTAGTTGTGTAGAATACATACTAATTTGGGCATTTTGCAAAAAGAACACATGAAAGAAAAGGCTCAGAAAAGATGGTTTTATACACACAACAGAACACAAATCGTCTCTCAGCGTATGTTTTTATGTTACTGACACTTTAAACTGATCACCACGTTTCCTCAGTTCCAGCCGGAGGATGAGAAAGAGATGATAAAGACACTTTCAGAGCCGGTAAAACTCATCTGCCCATCACAGGTACAGCACAAGTCAGACTTCCACATGATGTCTGCTTGTGAAAAAAACTTAAGGGCATAACTTTTCTTTTTTTTTTTCTGCAGGAGCATCCTTACATCTACACCAGACCATCGTCAGCACCGGCACTGAAACTTTTCTCCATGATGCTGAGGCTTTCTGCATTTGTCTCATTTAGCTTTCTATGATTTTGTCCAGGGAAATATTTCCTGTTATCCGTTAAGGATCCTATCTACAGTATTTTTATACTAGATAATATGTTTTGGAAAAAAGGTTCTGTGCATATTCTCCCTAAAAGACAAATATCAAGCTTTGAAATGTGTCTGCATGTGTCTGCACATGGAGATGACAGCTCTGGGGCAATGATATGATTAGTCTGGGATTTGCAGTGATTTCAATAAACTCCAATAATTCACTATTATAACATTAGAAATGTCTAAAGAAGAAGTAGGAAAAATAAGTTATCACTGATTATTGTTTCCTTCACATCATTGCCTGTGATAGCTGCTGAATGCTAGATGCTGGGGTTCAATCCATATATTCGAATGAACCCTTCGCTGCCTATGCTGGGAGGCCCAGGGGGCGCTGCATCCCTGTGCTTTCATTCATTTATTTGCTTTTATTTTGTTGTCATTCCTTCAGCTGCCATCTGGAGGTGGTGTAAGTCCACAGTGCATGTTCTCAGAAAAAAATCACTCCACTTTCTCAGTTGAAGACTTTGTGTGTGTTGTTCCTTTACACTTACATATACCCTCAAAATCAGTCAGGACAAACTTCCAAGCTTCTGGTCAAGGTGAGACTTTTGACTTAACAAGAAAGATATCTGGTTGTGAACACTTAGATAATTTCTCCACCTGGTCAAGTTGCACAGAGACGAGACTTAGACTGGTGACCTGTCCACCAGCGTAACCTTTAACAGGAAAAGCAATTAAGATAATGAATGGATGGATTATCAGTTTGTTTCTTAATAACAATAGATCAGATCTATTTTAAACACCACTGAACTTGATGCTGTTGATAAAGATAACATGAGTTTAGATTTGTTTCATAAAAAAGGTTTCTGCAGTAATTATTAATTAGATTATATTTTTATTATTATTTGTATTTACATTTAAGAATATTACTTAAGTAAATGCACCAGCTTTTCTTATTTGTTATAATTTTCCACCTCCTCTAAAAATTAACAGACTCTACCCATGAGGGAAACAGCGCCCCTCTGCGTTTCAATGGCTGGTAAATATCTTCCAACGAATGTGGTAAAGCATGGTATTGCACCCTAACAGAGGTTAACGAGGTAAACATGTTTTAGCCAAGTTGGTTTAAATAATGGGTCAAAAATACTTTTACCGTCAGTTTTCTGCCGAAGTGAGAACTGACAAGTCTTTGTCAAAGAAACTCCGAGTTGAAACGTGAAGGTAATTATACTCAGGCCTCACAATGAGTGGTATTTAGACGACAAATGGAGGGAGAGTAACGTGTTTCTAACTTGTTTTTGAAGCTAACAGCTGATGACAGACAAACTGAAGAAACTTCATGTCCACGCATGTGAGAAGAACGAGCTTCAAGCCTCAATGAAAACGTGAGTCAAAGATCAGTACATCTTTATTTCACCTCTTTGTTTGCATGAGTAAATACTGCATGTAATAGTAAGCAGTGGTACACATGTAGTATGAAATACATATGAATACTATTAGACATCCGTCTGCCTCCAGGTGACATCATCTGGAGGAGTTTTTCAGTTCAGACTTGGTTGACTTCAATGACATGGAATTTGGAATTTCAAAGTAATTGATATTTATTCTGTAAAATCATTTTAAATATTAATCAGTTAAGAAATCCAAAAATCCAGCCTTAACCCCCAAATACGTCTTTTCTAATTGCACTGTGGGTCTCATACGCCTTATCAATCAAATTTTGTTGAGTCTGGTTTGGTCACCAAATAAACATGAATAGGTTTATTGAAGATGTTGAAGTTTTGCCGAAAAATACTCTTGCATGCTCTTGCTTGAAGTAGTTTTCTACTTGAATCTGTACATGAATGGAACTAAACAAGACCTGAGGATGTTCGATTTCTGCAGAAACGTTATTTATCATGCACATGTGGAACAAATCTGGACTCATGTTATCAGGTTATTAACAGTATCAGGCTCAGTAGTGTTTAATAGATCTGATGTTGGATTGATGCCCAGATCATTCAGTGGAGTACATGTACGTTTGTACTTACAGTATGTACTCGGTGGGTTCTTCCACATATCTCCCAGAAGACACAGTATTTCTACACTGAAAATCTGGATATTAGCTAAATCTTCATATCTCAACCATAGTTCACAAACTGCGTCACCGTCCCCCATCTTCATTTGCCAAATTTGATTAAAACACACGGAAAGCGTCAGTTAACCTTCAATATCCCTCAAAGACCCTGAAAGTCTCCAAACTATAATTCAAGAGGATGTTGAGGGGCCCCGAAGAAGACTTCTCTCATCTCTTCTCCCACTCTGAGTCAGACTAATCCAATAGGACTGCTAATTAGATCAGTCAAGTGTCTGCCACCCTGTCTGCAGTGCACTAATGCATTACCAATACCTGCCTTAACTGTTAAGATGAAGGAGAGCTTCTGTGACAAGACAGGAAATGGGAGAGATGATGGGTGTCTTTGAAGCAAGTCTGGAGCTGCAGGAGAGGAAAGAATACATTTCCTGGAATTAGAATCAGAGTCACATGACGGCTGAGAGTTTTGAAGAGTTGATCCGTTGTTCTCTTTGGCGGTTTTCACTTTTCATTAATAACACAGGAAGCGGTTTAGCTTTAAAGTGCACTGATCTGTTTATCACTGCTGTGTTTTCCTACTATAGCTGAACCTTTTCATACCATCACCTTTAATTTTTTATTTATATTTATTTATAATTAGCCTGACTCACAAAAACATGCAGGTTAATGTGACTGGCAACTCTAAGTTGGCCACAGGTAAGATTCAATTCAATTCAATTCAACTTTATTTATATAGCGCCAATTCACAACAGAAGTCATCTCAAGGCACTTTACAGTG